>JANAVB010024088.1:0-28453 GCA_029216955.1 Iris pallida
TGTTGCGTCTGGATGATCGACCTAAATACCACGAGATAAGAAATTAATTTTAACGTTCTTTAATTATTGTGTAAAGTGCATATACAAAAAGTAATTACCAAGTTACTTACGTATGCACTCAACCAGGAAGGAAAATGATGTCTCATTTCCTATTCTTCTACTTCTTCATCTGTTAGTATGGTCTATTCGACCTCACTTCATCATTAAATGTTCTGAAAAACGAACAACACATCGGCCCACACATCTAGATACATAAAACCAGCAATGATGGAAAATATAACAAATGTACATGCACGTATAATGAGGAAAGAAGTACCAATATGGTACGACAATATAATGAAAAGAAACAACAATAAAATAGATAAATGCATGAAAATATATTATAAAAGTTGGCAAGGTATACTTGCATGCCATTTCGTCCACTTATGTGAGGTCAAGATTGCAAGGGTCCTGGTCCAAACATATTGATAAACCAAAGCTTAATATATTAACATAAGGATGACCATTTTAGTTATTACTTACCATTTAATTATTAATCACCATTTTGCTCATTAGGTCCTAATTTAATTATGCATTTTTAATATTGGTTGAGTCGTACATATTTTGAAGTAGATTATATCTATATTGATTCCATCAAATTTAAATAATAGAGTTTATCAAAGTAGAATAACTTTAGTTTAGGGTTAGTTTGTTTTAGAAATAAAGTCTATTCTTATTATATGGTTATTCCTAGCAAACTTTGTTTATAAAATAGTATACTATTTATGTATACATATGTAAAAAGATTGATAATAATAATTATTCACATATATACTTACTATTGTAACCATATATAATATAATAATATAAGATATATATAACTTTTATTATAGTATTTAGAGTTAAGCTTTCCTATTTTCAATTGCGATAGCTTGAACTCTATCCTTGAATTTAATGAAAGATAGAAAAAGTACTTTTGTAATTACCTTAAAAAGTAAGGACTTATGCAAAAATTCTTCCTAGTTTTTGTTGCCTATTTGTACAAAAAGGAGAAACTGGGCAGGATGACACTACTGGACAAAGAGTGCAGAATTTATAATATACTAATAATTTTTTAATATATTAATATATTTTTTTACCAAATTAACTAATTTAACCTAGCAAAATAATTAACTACAAAGTACTTTAAAGGCAAGGTTTGCATTTATCGAAATATCAGGGGCATGTGGATAATTTTCCTTATACTTATTTTCTTTTTTCACATAGGTGTTGTTGCTTCCTTCCTTTCAACACTTTACTTCTTCTCCTTCTACTTTTTTTAAGCTTTCCTTAGTTATTAGGTGTTGGAATCTTATATAGGTTGGGGCTTCCTGGCCGCTTACTAAATATGTTCGGAGTTGTATGCATGGGGCTCGGTAGGGAATAGATTAGGATTTTTTTTAAAGGAGATCCTATATGAATTTGTAGCACCGACTACGTCCACCCTTATCACAATAAGTTTAACTAAGTTAGGATGTGCCTATTACATAATAATAACTAAATATGAGTTGGTTTAGATTAGATGGTTTGCTTAGCTGAGATTAGGATAGGAACAATGTCTGTCATTATATCAGGATAGGATTTTTAATCTATTTGAATATGGGTATATATATATATAGAACATAAGATTGTTCATATATATATAAGATTATCATTATTCATTTTCATATTTAATGTAGATATATTAGAGAAGTATAGTAATTCAAATTAGATAAGTATGGATAATTTAAAATACAATTTAGGATTTAAAACATTTTTCTACTTTGTCTTATCTTTATATATCCTCTCCATTTTACTTTACATATATACTTTATTTAAGTCCACTTTCCAAATTTATTTAAAATTTTATTTATTTTATTTATAGTTTTAAATATCTTTCTAGTCAGAAAAATAAATTTTATTTTTAATTTCTATTATAGATATTTTTGAAAGGAAAAAGATTTACCAAATTTCTTTTTTTTAAGAGATTTTATACCTACAAATTTTAGAATTGTTTGATTTATTATTATCAATTATTATTGTACAATTTTATATTTATGATAAATATACTTGTAGAATTATTTAGTTGATTACTAGCATTTATCTTTAAAGATTCGAATTATAAAATCTATTTTAAATGGTATTTGACATATTAGATATTGTTTTAAAATTATTAATAGATTGAGATTGATCAATCTAATTGATTGATTCTATGGAAGGATTTATTTTGATTTCTTAATCCTTTCCTACATAGGAAATCCCACTCTTATATAAGGAGGAGTTCTCCTTTTATTTTCTCCACATATTCTTCCCAACCCAATAAATCCCAACCGCCTCCATCACCATGTTCGCACATCTCAAACACCATTATCACCATTTCAGTAAATTTTGTGTTGTGCACCGTGTCCGTGTCCATCTTTTCCTTCCACTAATTTCTATTACAAATACATCATCATCTTCGTGTCCATATACCGGACACAACACCAATCCCAATCCTGTGTCCCGGACACGTCCCCAAATCTCCAAATTCCCAAACCCCTAAAACCTTAACCCTAATTCTTGTTCCTGCCGTCACGGCCGGAGTTCGTCACCATCAAGAACTCCACCACCAGCCTCTATCACCACCCTCCCGACCGACGATGACTGGAGTGTCCCCGGCAGATCCCCATCGGCTTTTGACGAGCGAGCCTAGCTCGAGTTGATTCGAGCACCACCGCTCGTTGCCCGGAGCCGTGACCACAGACGTCAGATCCTACCTTCACTCACTGCACCGTCGACCATCAGACTCTCTTGCCAACTCCCATCATCAGCAGCATCATCATCACAGTTATCGCCAATCACCGCCCCGTCCCTGTCCCGACAGCCACCTCCTCTCTGCGCTCCGCTCGACCACCGTACACTTCATAACCCCACCGCATCCCTCAAAGCTACACGAGATTTGGCGCTCTCGTGCTAGACCGCCGGCACGTTCTACCAGCGATCGACCATCTCCCTCCGTCTCCATTCCTTCGCCGCTCTCCCTAGCTTTTCGAGCCTCCACGGCATACGACTC
Source organism: Iris pallida (assembly GCA_029216955.1). Lineage (NCBI taxonomy): Eukaryota > Viridiplantae > Streptophyta > Magnoliopsida > Asparagales > Iridaceae > Iris > Iris pallida. Next base: position 3,050 of record JANAVB010024088.1, read on the forward strand.
CCGCCGTTTTTCCGTGCCCTTGCCGTGCTTTCAGGGTAGCCTCACTCGGCCATCGCCACCACTACGACCACCAACCATCCCTATGAACAAGCCAACCACCACCACATCACCCTGCTCACCTGTGCTGACCACTGCCTAGCTTTGTCGATGCGGCCATCCGTTGTTTCTTCCAGAGCCGCTCCGACGTTCCATGCTGAGCCTCGAGCCGAGGTGAGCCTCTCAAGTTTTCTTCTTTTGCATCGCCTCCATCAGCTACAACGTCGTCGTGCTGGATCTCTCTTTCTCATAAGCCCTTCTCCAGCCTATCTCTTCTCTCTGATCTTCCATTCTCATTTTTTTCTCTCTGTGGAGCCTTAGGGTTTGGGGCTTTAGTATTAGTTGGGTGGGCTTAGTGTAATGGGTTGGGCCCATTGAATTTATGTTTTTCTTATATGTTATGGGCTGGCCATTATTAATTTTGTTTTGGACTAGGCTTTAAAGTAATGGATATATTATTCATATATCTATGGGTATATATATCTATGGATATATACCCATAGATATATATATATCTATGGTATATATATCTATGGGTATATATATATATATATATATATATATATATATATATATATATATATATATATATATATATATATAAATATATATATATATTTTAAAACAATGGCTAAAGCCTTCATTGAAATGTAAAACGAGAGGTTGGAACCGGGAGATAGCCCAAGTTCCTATAAAATGTGGGGGGAACCCTTAACAAAGATCCTGACGAAAAACGTCATTAACCATTAACAGGAATAATAATATATATATACTCTTTTTTTTTGGAAAAGATGAAAAACTGAAATTCAAAAACTGTTGAATTACGAAATTCAAAAAACAAAAGCGTTGGGCGGGGGAGGGTCGGGTGCACTGCTCGAGGCAGGGGGCACTCGGCCCGAGGGGGCGCGTTGCACGCGGGGAGAGGGTGCGCAGCCAGGGGAGGAGGGCCCGGGGGCTCCGACGAAGGAGGCCGGAAGGAGAGTGGGTGGCCCGACCTCAAGAGGGAGAGGGAGGGGGGTTCAACCTCCTAGCCGACGAGGAGGGGGCCAATCACCGGCGACCCGGAGCCGGAGGGCTCCGGCAGCGGAGGACAGCTGGCCCGGAGTGGCCCGAAGATGCCCGGAGGGCGGGGGGGAGCGACGTCCAGGAGAGGGAGGGAGGGGGTGAGGCGCTCGGGAGAGAGGGAAGGAGGGGCTCTCGGCCTGCGAGAGGAGGAGGCCGGCCGACGCAGGTTGGGGCCAGTCAAATACGGGGGGGAGGGTCTCCAGCGTGTGCCAGAAGTGCCGGAGGTCGTAGGGTGGTGGAGGAGCAGTCCCCGAAGGAGGCTCGGTGATCGCGGAAGGAGGGCCGGCGGGGGGGGGATGCTTAGACACGAAGGTGGCTCGGAGCTCGCGGAAGGAGGGGGAGGGCCGGCGAGGGGGGCACCAGGGCACGCCGGCTGAGAGGACCGGGGCTGGAGGAGGGAGAGGAGCCCCCGGTGATCGCAAGGCAAAGGCTGGGGGAAGGAGGGCATGCAAGAGCCTCCGGGAGCCGGGGGGCTCGGGGAGGACGCTGCCGCGTAAGGGGGCCACTGCAGAGAGAAAGGGACGGCTGCCACAGGGTCTGGGCGGCACGCGGCGAGAACAGCCGAGGGGGCTGGTGGCCACCGCAAGGGGGCGGCCAGGGGCTCCGAAGGCGGCGCTGGGGGAGGGGCGATGAGAGAAGGGGGCGCCGGAGTAGGGGGTCAGGTGGAACAAACTCCTGCGGAGGAGGGCCTGTCCTGGCCCGGATGTACCGATATCTCCGCTGAGGGCGTCGCCGCCGAGGGGGGTGGAGAGGGAGAAGGGAAGGGGAAAACTCGTACGCCGAGAGGCCAGCGGGGAGCCACGCGGGGCTCATACAACCAGGGAAGCTGGGGGAGGGGAGAGCGAGGGAGCCGCTGAGGGGGAAAAACACGCCGAGAGGCGCGGCCGGGCCAAGGAGGCCGACCGGCCACCCGAGCCAGCCTACCACCCCGGGGGGGGGGGAGTGGCGAACAGAGGAGCTCCCGCTCTTTTCCGCATATATATATATATATATATATATATATATATATATATATATATATATATATATATATATATATATATAAAATATATATATATATATATACATGTCTATGGAGTTTTGAAAAATCCAACCATCTCAGAGATAGATATAGAGGTAGGAATTTGTCGAGAGAACCGTACTCCTTAGTATATGTCAGGAGTCCATTGATGAAGAGCAAGTCAGAAAGATTGAGAAATTGATTCGTTCTCAATAGCCATGAGATGATCATCTTAGGGTGATCCTTTTGTCAACGGATGCTCCAATTACACTCGTAGTCTCTGAAGGATGAGAACCAACTATGTAGCATCTACATCAAAAATTCAAGTATTGTATACATCATTAGTCTGATCATTTGTAGGAACTACCCATAATAATGAACTTGCAAAAGATCTACTTATGAAATAGTTCAAGAAAGAGTCGTTTTATTTCTCTTCGTTCTTTTGAATTCATTCACTTCGACGGCTGGTTCTAAACGCCGCATCATCTTCGAGCGCATGCGAGTGCGGGCCCGTTCTTTAACCGTGCATGAGTGCATATGTATTCTTTTCTCGCACGCGGGCGTATATATATATATATATATATATATATATATATATATATATATATATATAAGAAAATATAGATGTAAATGTTATAGAGATTTTGACCTGCAGACCCTCTCCGGTCGGCCACTCCTCGTACGGTTGGCCCCCTTCTTGCATCCAAGTGAGCCTCCTCCGTCTTCGGCGTTCCCCCATGCTTTCTTTTGTTTTCGGTTCGGCCCCCCCACTGGGCGTCCGGTGGCCCTGCTCAGTGCTGTGGGTGCCATGACCGGCCTCCCAGTGGAGGTGCGGCCCTTTCGGCGTATCCACCTCCGGTCGGACCTCCCCTTCTGCCCCATGCGGCCGCCCCGTGGCCGGCCGACCTTCTCCTTTTGTTGGGTCTGTCGGCTCCTCCGCTTCCTGCCCCCCTCCGCTCCCGACCTCCCTCGACCTTGCTTGGTTCTCCGTCGCGTTGGCCCCCACCGATGCCTCGGTCTTTGTCCCCCCGGTGGTTTGGACAGGGCCTCTCATGACTCCTCGCCCTTGGGTCGCGGGCCCGGAGCTTTCCGCCAGCCCCTCCCTCATTTAAATACAAATTTGAATTATCTCTCTATTCCAGCGCCTCATCTCGCTGTCCAAGAGGTTGGCGCTGGACAAGTAGGCTACCTGGCTTTTATGCCATATGCTGGTGTCCTGGCTCCTGCGCCATCTGTTGGTGTCCTGGCCCCAGCGCCAGCTGCTGGTGTCCTGGCCCTGCGCTATCTGTTGGCGCTTGTGTGCCATCTGGAGCTGCTGCGTTCCTTGGGGACCTGATCTGTATGCCACCCGGTGCTGCATCATATGTCCCCTCGCCGTCCACGGCGCACGGGCACCTTGCTGTACAACCTGCTAGCGCTCTCCCCCTTTTGTGTGCGCCATCCGGATCTACCCTTTCTTTCGTCGTACACATTCCTTCCCGAGCTACCCTTTCGGTACACTCCCCCTCTCTTACGCTCCCATCGTCAGCACGTTACAGCTCTTTCCTAGGCTCTACCCCCCTCACCGCTCCCTCAACCTTTGCAGACTCCCGCCGCTCTCAACTCCCTTAAGATCCAAAATCAGTCGAGCCAAGGTTCGGGCTTCGGCAACCGTTCCATCCTGTCCTACGCTGACACGGTGAGTCCTGAACGTCTCACCATTAACTTTCTGATCATCTCTGATGTGGAGCTACCAAAATTGGAGATCCTGCTCTCCCCATACGCGCATGACAATATTGTTCCATTCTCTTCCAAGGAAATTTCTTCCCTCTCAGCCCTATTCTCTCACAACTTCATCCTCAAATTCTTATCTAGATACCCGAAGCTTTCTCGCATCTAAGAAGTCATTCCCTCCTGGGTCTCACCACCGACTACATGGTTGTCCCTATGGATCCTAAGCACATACTTCTATACCTCTCATCTGAAATCGATAACAAGAATGTTTGGATCAGTGGCAACGGCAGGGTCGACTCCCATATCATAAAAAATGTCAAATGGTCCTCGGAGTTCAACCCCAAGGAAGATTCAACTATTGTGTCAGCATGGGTCACCAACCCTAACCCACCGCTGATTTGTTTTGTTCTTACCGCGATGAGAAGGATCGCTAATTCCTTTGGTACCTTCGTAGCGATGGCCGAAGAAACTCGCAACCTCACCAAAGTCAACTGTGCCAAAATCTGCATGGAACTCGACCTGTCGAGGGACCTCCCCAACTCTATCCAAGTCTTATTAGGTAGCAAGATGCACACACAACGAATCCTGTATGACAACAACATCATTTTATACAAGCACTGCCACATGAGAGGCCACTCCATTGAGCTTTGCTTTAAACTGTACCCTGAATTGAAGAGAATAACGACTAAAAGGACAGCCTCTACTACATTGTGGACACACACAAAAAAGAAGAAGAAAATGCTTTTTTTTATTGGCACAAGGCACCACAAATCGAGTACGCCTGAGAGATCCTGCGCTGAGGATCCCTGAGTACAAAAAGAATTCTGGAGAATGGAACGATGGAGATCGAGCTGCAGTTGCTCCTTTACTCTGTTGACACTCCGATTACAAAAGTGGGAGAAAACCTAAAAAAATTGCTAACTCTCGGCTCACTGGCAAGAAGTGCAGCAATTTGGCTCTTGAAAATGCTCTCCGTTCTGTGTTTTGAAGAGGGATGAGGCCCCCCTTTTATAGTCGTTCTTGAGCTGGAATGATGTTATGCGCCCACATGATGAAACATGCTGGTTTTTATATGGGCGCATAGTCCTGCTTTGGGCACATAGGATGTAGGCACATACATGCTGTGAGATCGTAGGTTGGTCGTGGTGTTGACGTGGCCGCATGCTTCGGTGCACGACTGCTTGTGGAGACTGACGTGGCTGTGTGCTTCGGTACGTATTTTGATCATGGCTTTGACTGAGTCAGGCTTGGGCGTATAGCCATGTCTTAGGCTATGCGCCCTCCTTTCGGAGGAGCTAGTCTTGGGCATATGAAGCTTTACTGACTGGGCGTATGGAGCTTCACCGACTGGGCGCATGGAGATTGACTGACTGGGCATATGTAGCTATGCTGACTGGGCGCATGGAGCTTCACTGACGGGGCGCATGGAGCTACACTAACTTGGGCACATGGGCTTCATTTGCTGAAATTTTTTCATGCTTCTATAAGACCCCCTTCAAAGTTTTTGATACTTGAACAAGTTCTAAATACTTTGAAAGAAGCATGGATCCTCTTCTCGTGAGTCAATGGGCGCATATCACGGCTTTCTCCTTGGGCGCACAGTTTTTGGCCAGCTTGTCAGGGAGATACGACTGTTGAGATTTTTCTCGAAATCTGAACTAACAGATTCATCAGAACTGAATTTGAAGCGGTCCATCCTTCATACGTCGTCCATGTCAGCAAGGAACAGTCGCATGGTATGCAGAGAGCTGATCCTTCACGTGGGCGCATAGGCTGTAGTGGGCGCATACAACATAATGGGTGCATACAGTAGGTAGGCGCATAGGAAGTGGCCCGTGCCTATAAATAGACCCTGAAGGAGAGAGAAAGTTTATTATTCCTTTCTCTTTTGAATTTTTCATAAAACTCTTCGTCTTTTTCCTTTGAGAACCATATCTCCCAAGGTCGTCAAGAGATCCGCGAAGGGCAAGGGGGCTGCGCTGAGTGACTCTCCTGCGGCAGCGTCCTCGGCAGTCTAGGACCCAATTTTGGGTGAGAACATGCTTCAAAAAATAAAGTCTCGAGCGTTAATTTGCGACTCTCGGACTTCTCTTCTGCTTGGGCGCTTGTGCCTAAGGCAAAATACTTCTGTGAGCATTACTATGTGCGCACAGAAGTCATGTGCCAACACTGTGATGTGCTATGCACCCACGTGTTGTCATGTTATGTGCCCTTTTTAAGATGTGGCATGTTATGCGCCCATATACTGTCCGTGTGTTATGCGCCCACATGTCTTATTTTGGACGCATATCCCTTTGGGCGCATAGCCTTTTGGGCGCATAGAAGCCCTTCAGAACATAGTTTTTCCTACAAATTTTTAAGTCTGACTGTCTTTTTGTCCCTTACTTTTTGCAGCATCCATACTGAAGGTTGAGACCTTTGTGAAGGAGGAGATGCTGTATTCTTTCATCAAACAAGGGTCACCGTTCGTTAAGGAGGAGGTGATACCAAAGATTAAGGTAAAAGAAGAGTTGACGCTCATCGGGGAAGGAATTACTCCCAAGATTGAAGCTGTTGTAAAAGAGGAGCCCAAGTCTGAGGGTCGTAGCGCTGAGAGTTCTGACCCACCTGCCCTGGCCGAGGACTTTAATCAAATAGATCCTTCATATGTGAAATGGTTGAGGGAAGGCTATATGCCTCGACACAGCTAGAAACCGCGGGTTTCATGAATGTTCGTATTTTGTCTTGATATCTCTGTCTGTCTTTGGCTTTGTGTTTTACCTCTTTTTTGGACATCAATATGTAATCATCTACTTCTTGCTCAGATAAAGAGATGGAGAACTTTTTGTTTTGCTCATGAGATGTAGTCCTGTGAATGTAACTGATTTTGAATAGACAAAGTACATTCGCTCCATTCTCTGCTTGTGGTATCTGTGGTGCTTTGTATTAGAGAGCCGAATACCGCATTTGTGTAACAGGTATCCCGCTGGGGGATCCCCCTCTCTCTTTTTTTGTTTGGACCTATTGCCCTTTTGTGCATCCGGAAATACGAGCAAATAGATTGGAATGATACTTTCATGGACCTATTACCCTTTGACACACCAGCGGTGCGGGCAATAGATTTGAAACAAAACCTAACAGTAGTTACGAGGTCATGATAGGTTTTGTGATCTTGGCGTCGTGCCTTTCATCTCGGGTTGGGTACAGGCATCAAGTTGGAAGACTATCGGTATCAGAGGTAATATGGACGTGACACGTGATAATCAAGAGTAGTTTTTGGTGTAATAGATTTTCTTGTCAGGCTTGGCTTCTTGTCAGGTATTCCTCCCTGAAGTGGAGGAAACTTTCCAAGCTTTTTCTCTGGCGACCTCCACTTAAGAGGACGAGATAGCCCAAGAAGTGGTCAGAGCTTCCTACTCGGTGCTGAAGGTAAACCTTCCTGGGGTCCTGAATCGGAATGCCGCCTTCAGCCCTGTAAAGGCTGTTGCAGAGTGCCAAGTGGCGGCCCTTGAGAGAATAGCTAGCTATGAAGAGCGGGCCAACATTATGAGGAAGGTCCTGAATGACCTGGTGGGTCAGGTGGCCAGGTTTCGAGACATCAAGCAGCAGAGTCCGACGTCAATGTTCCGTACAGAGGACGATACTTTGATGACAGCTCTTATGGAGGAGAAGGCTACTTTCCAGGTAAGGAAGGATGCCCTCGCTCGAAAGATCGACGAGCTGGCTGACCAGTATGGCCAGTTCAATGCTGCAAGTGAGGCACATGCTGCCTCGAAGAACAGGCTGGCTGCGCAGATCACTGAGAAGCACAATCACATTGCGCAGATCAGGAACGAGATCGCCCAGTTGGAAGCCGACTTGAGGGCGACGACATCTGAACAGGAGGATTATTTGTTCCAGGCTGTAATGACTGCCACCGCTTCTGCCCGCTTAGAAGAGCAGCTGGCAAAGTTGGAGGGGGAGCATCAGAGTCTGATCCTCTTTGAAGATGAAGCCGCTCGTCAAGAAGAGGCACGACATCGAGCTGTTATGAAATCTGAAGCTGAGATTGTTGCTCTAAGGGACATCATAAACCGCCTATGTATCCCGTAGATGTAACTTTCTTTTTCTTTTTCTAGCCGTCACAGCTCTTGTACCTTTTTTCTGTCTCTTGATAGATGTTGAAGTACAAAATAAAGATTTTTTTCAGAAGTGAATGTGGTTTTGTGAAATATCAATGCTAGAGGTAATGTGGACGTAGCAGAGATATTTCTGGTGGATATTCCACTAGAGAATTTTGATGTGGACCTATTATCCATTTTATAATCAAGTTATTCGAATATAGATAATAAGTTGAATGAAGCTGCCAGTAGAGGTAATATGGATGTAATAGCAGAGGATGTTCTATATCTGACCAGAGGTAATATATACGTGGAAAGATATATAATATTAGGTAGGAGTGGATAGTTCAGAGGTAGTATGGACATGACTATCTTTGATTAATGCTTTGTTCAGAGGTTATGTGGACGTGGCAAAACATTTGATCATTCCGCTGGAGAAATAATTGTCGGAAAACAATTCAGAGGTAATAGGGACGTGATTTGTTTTTGTCAAACCGAGTTTGGACGGAGTCAAAAACGAAAATGATTCCACTGGGGAAATATTTAGAGGACCTATTATCCAGGGCGTATTCAAGACTCTTGAAATACGGATAATAGTTAGATAGTTTTTTTGTTGGAATCATATAAACATCGTACTGTACATTAACAAGACTGAACATATGTGAACAAAAAGAGGTTACACATAGTATTTCTTCAGGAACTTGCCGTTGATAGGCATCATGAGCAAGTCACCATCGGACTTGGTTAACCGGTACGCACCATTGGAATACACCGATTCTATGACGAAAGGACCTTCCCATTTAGGTTGGAATTTCCCTTTTATTTTGTGCGTCATGACCATCGATCTTCTCACTGCTAGGACCAGATCACTGACTTAGAAGATCCTTTCCTTCAATTTTTTTATTGAAGGCTCTGGAAAGGCGTGCTTGGTATAGCTTAATGCGCTGCGGAGCTAACAAGCATTTTTCGTCTAGCGCTTCGAGCTCTTGGAGTCGCAGATGGTAGCTCTCTTCAGTAGTCAGCTCGCTGGCTAGGGCTACCCGAAGAGAAAGAATCTAGATTTTTTGGGAAAGAACTGCTTTGCTCCCATAAACCAGAGAGAATGGCGTACTGTTTGTTGGAGTCCGGACCGTTGTGCGATAGGCCCATAGACATTCACCGAGCTTCTCGTTCCAATCATGCTTATTTGAAGACACGAACATCTTGAGAAGTTTTATGATAGTTTTGTTGAAGGCTTCTGCTAGCCCGTTAGCCGCTGGATTATGGGCAGTAGAGGATACGTTCTTGATTCTATTCTTATCGCAGAACCGATAGAATGTATGGCTTGCGAACTGGAGACCATTATCATGGATGATCCTGCGAGGTAGGCCGAAGCGGTAGATGATGTGATGTTTGATAAAACTGATCACGTTTGACGTCTTCACTTCGGTGAGCGGCTAGGATTTCTTCATGTTTGATGTCTTCACGAAATGGGGATTTCTTCAGTTACAGTGTTAGACTCCACCACCTCGTCGAAGATTTTATCATAGAGCTTGGACGACTCCGGCACCGAATGAGCTGCTAGAAAATCAGCTAATGTTTGGCCTTTTACTGCCTTCTGAGGAACGAAGATCATATCATTTGGAGTCAACAACATTGCCCATATAGCTAAACGAAAATTGAGAGCCCGGTTTAGTCATGAGTATTCTGATAGGGTTGACTTTAGATATAATGTGGATAGTCTGTCTAGACACGTAGTGGCGTGTCTTCTGGATGGCAAATACTAGTGCAAGGCATTCCTTCTCCACCGGTGTGTATCTGTGCTCGGTACCCACCATTGTGCAACTGAGGTTGTAGATTGCCTGTTCATGGCTGCCTTCATTCTCCTGAGCTAAGAGGGCGCCAAGGGAATGATCCATAGCGCAGACATATAGTAAGAAGGGCTTCCCTATTATTGGATCTACCAATACTGGAGGGCTTGTAAGGTACTCCTTGATGTCGTCGAATACACATTGACATTGTTCAGTCCAGACGAAAGATACGCATTTCTTCGTGAGCTGAGTGAATGGTTGACACCTTCCAGAGAGGTTCGAAATGAATCGTCTGATGTAGGCTAGCCTTCCTTGTAGTCCGCGTAGCTCTTTGAGGTTTCTTGGAGGATACATGTCGAGAATAGCCTTCACTTTCTCCGGGTCCAGATGTATACCCTTTGAAGTGATGACGAAACCAAGGAACTTGTTGCTGGAGACTCCCAGAAAAGACTTGGTTGGATTCATCTTGAGTTGGTGTGTATGTATTAGTTCGAACACCATTCTCAAGTCTTGGAGGTGGTTGCCCTTGAGACAACTTTTGACTGCAATATCGTTTACGTAGCACTCCACGGTTTTGTACAAATGATCGCAAAAAATTATGTTCATGGCTCGCTGGTAAGTTGCCTTTTCATTCTTCAATCTGAAGGGCATCACCGTATAGCAGTATACCCCCAACGGTGTTCAAAAAGATGTGTGCTTCTCATCGTCGGAGAATATTTTGATCTGGTTGTAGCCTGAGAACCCATCCATGAAGGACATCTGCTCGAAGCCGCAAGTGCTGTCGATCATTACGTCAGTGATCGGTAGAGGGAACTCGTCTTTCGGGCATGCAGAGTTCAAATCACGGTAGTCGATACAGACTCGAACTTTACCGTTCTTTTTTATGACTGGAATGATGTTGGCAACCCAGTCTGGGTGTTGTTCTTCACGAATGAATCCACTAGCAATGAGCTTCTTGACTTCATTCTCGATGGCTTCCATGATGTCTGGACGGAATCGTCGTTGTTGCTGCTTCACTGGCTTAGCTTTAGATAAAATGTTCAGGCGATGCATAGCAACTTTAGGGTCCAAGCCTGGCATGTCTTCATAGCTCCATACGAAGACGTCAATGTATTCTCCTATAAGATGTATAAGAGATTGGCGTTCATCGCCAGATAGGCTTTTGCTGATGAAGATTGGTTTGAAGGATGCTTCATCTCCTAGATTGACTTGGATGACTTCGTCTTCGGCAGGTGGTTCCCGTTGTTCGAAGTGCAGCTCTACCTGGTGTCCATCTTTTGAGCCCATTGTTCGAGTTCGATTGATTGGATATTGTCTATAATTTGGTCGGCAGAAACCATGTTGACGGACAAAGTTGCTTTGAACATGTCGTCGATACTGGAGTTTGAGTCCCAGAGGAAGGAATCAGAAGAATAAGAACAACGATCTGCTTCATCATCTGATCCTTTTAGAGTTGTTGGAGGAGAGACATAGCCAAAACCAACACTGCTTCGTTGATAGTAGTTCTCGGGTTTGTCGGGGGAGCAAAGTGTCGTATTGGCAACCGTTGACCTCGGCCGTAATTTAGCCCTTTATTGCTTTTGATGTCATATCCCATGTTCTGGATGATGTTCTTGGCCTGCTAACTATACCAAAAAAGTTGTATTTTCCCAGAGTCATAGTCAGCTTCTGTGTTGTGCTTGGAAAAAGTAGAGTCTGGAATGAACTTTCTCTCGCCAATTATACGACCGAAGATGATTAGCTCTTCATCTTTCTTTCAGGCTGGAACGATGAAGTAGAGGATATCTTCAGGGTAAACGTTTTCCCGCAGGTGAGGTGTTGTGACCGGCATGCAGAGGTGTGGTCCTATGCCGTTCTCTAGAGCGTATATCGTATCTATGTAGTGGTTTACAGATTGATAGACATCGGAGTAATTCAAAGATAAACCTTTACTAAGAAAATACGCAAGTTCTTCTTCAGGGATAACATCATCCGTTGAAGGTATATTATTATGAGTATTGATATACGCATTGAGAGGATCATCATCTGGAAGGGGAGCCACAGTCTTGGCCGAGTTTACCACGTAGGGTAATTCTTCAGGATAGGGGGACGGGCGTCAGTAGGTTCCTCCCGGGGTGTCTTGTTGAGAGTGATGGTCAGTGGCTTGACCTTGTCAGGGTTCGTCTTTTTCACCCAGATTATGAGAGGCTTCGGAGTACTTTTTGGAGTAGTACATCCTTTGACTCGAATAATCAGGGGACCATTGGAGGATGGACCTTCTTCAGCTTCATTGTCAGCTTCATTGCCATCATCCTTGGGGTTGAGATTGGTAAAGTACCGAATCTCCATAGTAAGCTTCGATGCCCTTGAAAGGATCGACATCGGTAAACTTCGTCTTTACGACACCTTCGCTGTTGACGTACTTGAAGCACTAGTAAAGTGTGGAAGGAACGATCATATTCTCGTGTATCCATAGACGTCCTAACAAAATGTTATAGGATACATTGGCATCGATCACATAGCAGGAAACCTCCGTTCGGAGATCACAGATCTGGCATTTGAGACGGATCTTGCCCAATGGATGGCTTCGACCAACATTGAAAGCCATGATAGTTGTGTTGGTTACGGATAGCTTGTGCAGAGGGATCCCCATAATTTGAAGCAAATTTCTGGGAATGATGCTGAGGGAGGATCCTGGATCGATGTGCATGCGGTCCACTTTGATCGCCCCGATATACCATGTATAGTTCAGGGGTCTATCATGACGATTATTTTTGAGTAGCATGTCCTCCTGTGAGAAGGTGATGTTGGGCACCACTTCCATAGTACTGTGGCAGTGGGTACAGAAGAGAGGATCTTCAGCAGGGGCTTTGACTTCAGCGAGGTAAGAATCGACGTGTAATAATGCCTCACTTAAGGCCTTTCGGGTTTCTTTGGAGAGTCGTAATAGATCGAACAAAGACAACCTGGCAGGTGTATTGGCTAGCTGAGCCAGTATGTGAAAGTTGTAGGGCTGATCCATGCCTTCAGGAGGTGGCACCTTTAGAGATTTGTCAAATGCGTCTCCTTCTGCTTGGATTTGTCCATGGTTTGAGGCTTGGACGGGCTGGCTTCTGAGCTTGTGGGGGCAGTATGAGCTTGAGAAGGTACTACTTCTTCTTATGTGAGATTGTACGTCCGAAGATAAGTCTTCCCTGATCACATATCGCCAGATAGAACCTCATAGATAGGGGAGGATACCATATGTCATGGCTTGAATTTCTTGCCCCTTCTTGCTTTGGGAGGTGCTACCCCCTGCGTCACTTCTTGGACGAGGTCCGGATGGACCCACATGATCTCACCACGTTCAGTTGTGAGTGGGACCAAGGTCGAGTTGCGACCTGGTGGTAGGTTGACGACTTCCATCATCGCCTTGGGGATCGGGACCATGCCGTTTGGGACTTCTGTAGGAGAAAAATCACCAAACTGAAGAGAGATCATGTTAGCAGATACGACCTTGTCTTCAGCTTCGAGGTTGATCACTTGGCTGTCGATAAGCTATTATATCTTCTTCTTAGGATGATGCAGTCCTTGGTGGAGTGATGCACGTACTGATGATAAAGACAGTACTTGGGATCATTGAGTTGGCTCGCCTCTGCAGGATATCGTGGTGGAGGCAATATCAGCTTATTACCCTTCGTTAATGTGTGGAAGATGGTAATCATGACATTGTCTTTGTCGAAGGAGAAGGTCTCCTTAGGCTTGTCGGAGGCGCCATAAGAATTGGAAGCTCCTTTGGATGTGTCGACTTTCAGAACTTCTTTCCCTTTACCCCCACGAACAGGGATAGTTTCAGGATGCTTGCCCTTGTCTTCGGATTTGGGTGTCTTCAACCCCAGTAGTTCCAAGTTAGGAACATCATTTTCAGCAGCTTCAGCGGCCCCAATGAAAGCATGCCATGTATCATACTTATATATACCTAGATAAAACTTCACTGTAGGAAAGAAGTTATGTCGACAAGTATCCATAAGTTCTGAGTCTGGTATACCGAAGGGCATCTTCAGTGCTAGTTGCCTGAAGCATTCGATGAAGGCGATGACAGACTCAGTCCTTCTTTGCTTGGTCTCAATGAGGGTGGACATACTAACATGCATGCCGCTCTCGTAAAACCTGTTGAGGAACAACCTCTCCAAGTCTTTGAATGAATTGATACACCCGTCAGGCAGACTGCAGAACCATTCGAAGGCTACCCCATGCAAGGTGCTAATAAACAGCTTCGACAGGAACGGATCATCTATGGGCAAGTGCAGAGTCTGCGTGTTGAAGTACGTCATTTGCTGACGAGGAGAAGTCAAACCGTCAAATGAGTTTAGCGTCAGCGGCTTGTAGTTAGGAGCGCAAGTAGCATTCTTCCATTCAGGAGGATACGGTTGAGTTATCCCCATCTTCTGAAGCTCGTCTTTGTGTGAGATGGTGTCGAGGCGAACGACCAAGGAATCAATTGCATCCTGTTGGTTGAGCAAGTGTTGAGAAACGGCTGCTGAACTGTTGTCAGGCGTTGTTGGCGAAGGTCCACCCCCGATAATTGTAAGATTTGGAGGAGGTGCAATGGAATGATACTCCTTTTGTAGTGAAGGAGGGTTGTTGCTGTGAGTCGGACTAACATGGGCTGAGATATTTTATTAAGGTGGAGGAACAGCCCCAGCAGCTTGAACTTCCATGATACTGGTAAGCATATCAGTGATCTTGGCGAATGCTATTTTGAGACCCTCTGGCCATTTGCTACTCTGATCACTGGCTTCTTTAGGTCTTTCTCCGTCTGCCATATATGTTGATAGCATGCGAGGATGAACAGAGGAAGCAGTATAACTGGTGCTGATACTGTCTGTCTCTGAGTATATGAGTCATTCATCTTCAGGTAGAGGAGGTAGATAGTCGCCATCGGATTCCGAAGGATCATCGTCCTCTGGAAGGCTACCTCCAGTGTGGGGGTCATCTGCTTCAGATTCTGAGGGAATGCTACCCCGGGCTTGGGAATCTTCGTCGTCCATACAGAATCTTGCCTTTGATCGAGTACCCATACAGACTCCTTCGGATGTGACAGCCTGTTAGCCATCTGTTGGTAGACTTCTCCTTCTTTTTCTCACGGAGCTAAGAGAGAAAGTTAGGTTTGTAGTCCACCGTCTTTGATTGGGGCTTCCGTAAGGGGGACCCCATGAAGCCATGTTGGATAAAATACATAGTGGCTTCTCGTCGTCAGAGAAGTGTAGCCATCGAAACACGGACTTTCTCTGAGGCACTTTTGTTTCTTTGGAGCAACAACAGTTGATAACAATACTGGTGCACGAAAGCGCACTATGAATTGTTATGTTCTCCCTCGTTTTACGCTTATGATTTATCATGTCGCACAAGTCAGGGGAAGTTTGCCTTACAACCCATATTTTATGCATTGTCGAGCTTTGCATGCGGGTTCGTAAGGAGAGTAAGCGCATCCAGACTTAGTTCATGTGCAAGGGCAACTCCCACACCTAAATTCTGTGATGTCCTTGAAGACAGCCCCGTGCTATACGCGTTGGGGCCTGTCTTTTTGTTGCGGGCGCATAGGCCTTGGAGACTGGCCTTGGGCGCATGCTCCTTGACAGCATGTCTGAGCCTCCTTGATGTGGGCGCATAGTATGGATCCAGAGAGCCTGGGCGCATAGCCTTGGGCGCATGGTTTTGGATGCCCAGCCTGCTGAAGACAGAAGTGTTCTGGTTGGGGCTATGCGCCCAAACACTCCCCTGGGCATATGGCCTTAGGCGCATGCCTGGTGGAGCAGCGCTATTTTCTTCCAGTTTGGCCTCCTTCGTTTGTAAGCCTCGTCGAGTTCGGCCAGAGTGTCGCACACCCTGATTCTTGGCATTGTAGTGTTTTCCTCTGCCAAGTCTCGGGTGTTGAACACCCTGTTATTGGTTAAGCAGAGAAGAAGTCACTGGGCTAGTAGAGCCCGGAACAGTGTGAGCCTTCTCCATTTGGAGAACTTTTATGGCAGAGACATGCGCCCATGTGACAGACGCCTCTAGATGCATATCTTCTATGACACTAGCATGATATGCACAGCGAGCCTTCGGAAGCCAAGTCTTGTGAGACTTGTTTGGCTTCGCTGATTTTGAGGGAGTAGAGCCGTCCCTCGAGAGCATCTCTTCGAACGCCTACTGATCGAACTTTACGATCAGCATCTTTTGAGTACTCCCCACTTTGTCGGTATCAGATTGCGTCACCACCTTCTCGTCAGAGGAAAAGGTAGTTCCCAGCAGAGTCGCCATTTTTGTGGACACACACAAAAAAGAAGAAGAAAATGATGTCTTTTCTTTTATTGGCGCAAGGCACCACAAATCGAGTACGCTTGAGAGATCCTGCGCTGAGGATCCCCGAGTACAAAAAAGAATTCTGGGGAATGGGACGATAAAGATCGAGCGGCAGTTGCTCCTTTACTCTATTAACACTTCGATTATAAAAGTGGGAGAAAACCTAAGAAAATTGCTAACTTTCGGCTCACTGGCAAGAAGTGCAGCAATTTGGCTCTTGAAATTGCTCTTCGTTCTGTGTTTTGAAGAGGGATAAGGCCCCCCCTTTTATAGTCGTTCTTGAGTTGGAATGATGTTATGCGCCTACATGAGGAAACACACTAGTTTTTATGTGGGTGCATAGTCCTGCTTTGGGCGCATAGGATGTAGGCGCATACAGGCTACGGGATCGTGGGTTGGTCGTGGTGTTGATGTGGCCGCATGCTTCGGTGCACGACTGCTCATGGAGACTGACGTGGCCATGTGCTTCGGTGCATATTTTGATCAAGGCTTTGACTAAGTCAGGTTTGGGCGCATAGCCATGTCTCAGGCTATGCTTCCTCCTTTCGGGGGAGCTAGTCTTGGGCGCATGAAGCTTCACTGACTGGGCGCATGGAGCTTCACTGACTGGGCGCATGGAGATTCACTGACTGGGCGCATGGAGCTATACTGACGGGACGCATGAAGCTTCACTGACTGGGCGCATGGAGCTATACTGACTTGGGGGCATGGGGCTTCATTTGCTAAATTTTTTTATGCTTCTACATACATCAAGACACAACAGCCATAAGGCACCTCTAATCCTATTACCAAACTCCCACCTCCAGTTTGAAGTTAGTACTGAAAAACCTAGCAGCCTAGAACAATTACAGAAAAGCCCCTCATATCGACAATGTTAGGGTTATATACTAAAAGCATCACTTTTGTATTAACTTTATTTCCTTAAATTTTGAATGAGAATCATATGGATGATGCTTGCATATTGTATTTGTTACAAGTGTTGATGCAAGTGTCTGAGACTTTATATTGTAGATGATATGGTGTGTGGTGTCACACAGAAGATCATATTATCAGTTCCATATATAATATATAAATGGTTCACAACCTAGATGAACTTGGACAATCTATTAGAAAGGTTGTAGTGTAATATGGTATTAGTCTATCTTGACTATAGGTTTACACTAGTACACTTTGTGTGTATTGAACATGACCACTTGAGGTTATTCTCTTTGTACTGACTGCATAAGAGAACAGACACCTCTGTTATTATGGATGCTTGTGCTCTTAATCCGGATATAATAATAGACATGTATATGCAGTGTGCATTACTTTGACTCATAAAAGAGTGAGATTTATTATGGGTCGACAACCTCTATGAATTGGGTAATAATATTGTATGTATGATGGCCTATTGATTATAAAAGGAATCCATGTCCCGATACGTCGGGTTGATGATGTCCCCTTAAGGAGCTCATAAGGACTGCCATATAAATCCTGCAGGTGGATTATATCCGACATGACTAATAAAGTTGAGTGGTACTACTTAAGGATAAAAGATATCGATCAATATAGTTGCTAGTAACTTAATCTGATCGACGGACATTCGATATCTTAACATAGGGAGCCAAACGAGCATATAATGGAAGGAGCCCATAATCATAATTTAGGATTAGGAAGGTAGTGCAACAATAGCTCATTAGTGGACCGAGCTATTGTTAATGGGCCTGGGTTGTGTGTTCGGGCTGAACACAGGACACCCAAATCCGTTAGGAGACCTAACCCTAATTTCTCCTCATGGTCCCTGTTGTAGCCTTATATATATCCTCTATTCTCTGGCCGCTAAATGATCATAAGAACTAAGAAGCTTTCTCTAAATTCGTGATCCACATAAGAAGAGAAAGAAGGGCTGCCAAGGAGAAGAAAATGTTGGGAGATCATCGCCCACATAACGTCCAACCCGAGAAAGGAATACGTGGAGAAGATCTTGGAGTCGTGATTGCTTGAGATTACAAGGAACTGTTATCTTCTTCCCACCGCAGGTATAATTTGTGAACCCTAGTTTTCGTCTACGAAAGGTTAGAACACGTTTATATCTGTTTAACTTTCTATCAATTAATACGCACACCAAACTAGGGTCCTGGGAATCCCTAGTTCTATCACGTCTCACCATTAACTCTCCGATCATCTCTGACGTGGAGCTACCAAAATTGGATATTCTGCTTTCCCCAGACGCGCAGGACAACATTGTTCCATTCTCTTCCAAGGAAATTTCTTCCCTCTCAGTCCTATTCTCTCACAACTTCATCCTCAAATTCTTACCTGGATGCCCGAAGCTTTCTCGCATCTAAGAAGTCATCGTCTCCTGGGGTCTCACCACCAACTACATGGTTTCCCTATGGATCCTAAGCACATACTTCTATATCTCTCTTCTAAAATTGATAACAAGAATGTTTGGATCAGAGGCAACGACATGGTCGACTCCCATATCATGAAAATTGTCAAATGGTCCTCGGACTTCAACCCCAAGGAAGATTCAGCTATTGTGTTGGCATGGGTCACCATCCCTAACCCGTTGCTGATTTGTTTCTTTCTTGCCGCGGTAAGAAGGATCCCTAATTCCTTTGGTACCTTCATAGCGATGGCCGAAGAAACCCGCAATCTCACCAAAGTTAACTATGCCAAAATCTGTATGGAACTCGACCTGTCGAAAGACCTCCCCAACTCCATTCAAATCTCACTAGGTAGCAAGATACACACAATGAATCCTGGATGACAACAACATCATTTTCTGCAAGCACTGCCACATGAGAGGCCACTCCACCGAGCTTTGCTTTAAAGTGCACCCTGAATTAAAGAGAACAACGACTAAGAGGGCAGCCTCTACTACATCGAGACATAACAGCCATAAGGTACCCCTACTCCTATTACCAAACTCCTACCTCCGCTTCAAGTTAGTGCTAAAAAACCTAGCAGCCTACAACAATTACAGAAAAACCCCTCATAGGGGAGGTCTTCCGCCACCACCACTAACCCAGGAATAAACCTCAACAACAAATTCGACATCCTGCTCACGGAACACACCGTTGATAGTCAGGAGGGAAAGGATTGTCATGAAGCCAAAAATTTTATTAAGGCTGTCGAGATCGAGGTCAGCACTCAGAATCAGGATCAACGATTGGAATCGAGCAGCATCAGGATAAAAACGACAAAGGAGGAGGCCCATACGGAGTCACCCGACAAGAATCATGTTAGGGAGCAACCTGTTATAAAGGTCTCTTTACCAGCTGAACCGGAAGCACACTATAAACCTCCCAATGAAGCCGACATACATGCAGAACTTCTAGCCAACATAAGCCTAGAACTAGTGGCCAGGCTGAAACAAGCGATTGATGCCGATTTCGCTAGCCCGGACAACTATTTCGGAGCTTTGGCTAAAATAGAAGTAGAGGTTTACCTGCACCCTGCAGTAGACCCTGTAGACACCAACAATTACGGAGGCGTCAAGAAAACCGGAAAGGACGACGCCAACACCAAAAAATCCATTAAAAGAAGAACGAAAGAGGTCATGACCATGATCACTCGATCAGCCACGAAACACAGCAACTCCCCCCTCCCTAACCACCTCAATAATTAACATCTTTTCTTGGAATGTCCAGGACCTCGCGAACAAACCCACCATGAGAAGATTAAAATGTCTTAAGAGACTCCACAGAATTGATATTCTTGTGATTATAGATCCCAAAATCTCCCCAAGAAACTCAAGTCCATCCCGCTGCAGTTAGGCTTCTCCTCCTCTATCGCCGGTTGTCACGATATATGGATCCTCTTTGCAGCAAACGTGAAGCACGACACCATCCATGACACGAGACAAGAGATCTCGCGTTGGATGGAACACCCCATGCTCCAGTCTCGGGCTCTCCTGTCTGCAGTTCACGGAAGTCGCGATATCTCCGAGCGTAAACAACTTTGGAACTATCTGAATGGCACCCACCAACAACATAACAACCTCCCCTGGCTCTGCGTTGGTGACTTCAATACCATCACCTGTAAGGAGGAGAAGTCGGGAGGCCAGCCCCCTCCTACGTCAGCAATGTTCGACATCGCCAACTTTATCTTTAATGCCCATCTATCTTCGCTCAATTTTTTCGACAACGCCTTCACGTGTGTAACATATAAGAAGGGTCACGACGGCAATACTCCCACCTTGATCGTGCTCTCATTAACTCGAAGTGGTTCGACCTAGATCTCAATTCCAGACTCACGTACCTCAACGCCACTGAAGCAGATCACTCTCCGCTCCTCATTGAGGTCAGTATTATTTCCAATCAGCATAAGAAAGTTTTTACTTCCTGGACCTGTAGAGCCATCACCCGGAGTTCAGAGATATTGTGTCGGTTGCTTGGAGCGGTCCTGATGCTCTCGACCCTCTCGTTCATGTGGCCGCCAAACTCAAAGCAACCATGAAAGCTCTCACTAGATGGAGCAAGGAAGCCTACGACAATATTTTCTAAGCTGTCCGTATCATAGAGGTTTCTCGAGCTGAGATTCTGTTCACCCGCTATGGCTTTCCTTC
The DNA here is from genome assembly GCA_029216955.1 of Iris pallida. Taxonomy (NCBI): domain Eukaryota; kingdom Viridiplantae; phylum Streptophyta; class Magnoliopsida; order Asparagales; family Iridaceae; genus Iris; species Iris pallida. The sequence continues at coordinate 23,591 of JANAVB010024088.1, forward strand.
GACTGGCGCCTTCCTCAACCCGCCAGGGCGCTCTTGAAGTTCCAACTCAAATTCGAGGAGGAATTTTGGAAACAGAAAGCTAGGTTGACCTGGAATATTGAGGGCGACAAGGACACGAGCTACTTCCACTCTTGTTTTAAGGGGCACAGACAACAACTCAACCTTCACCAGATCACTGACGAGAGTAGTCGTACTCTCAAAGACCAATGGGATATTCAGTCGGCCGCGATGACTTTTTACATTGTTCACCAAAGAAGCCATCATTAAGGATGAGGCATTCCTCGCGACGATCCCTCGATTGATAGAAGAAAGAGACAACACCCAGCTGCAGCTCCTGCCCTCCGAGCTAGAAGTCAAAGATGCTGCGAAGGCGCTGAACGAGCATAGTACCCCTGGACCGGACGGTTTCACCGGTGTCTTCTTTAGATCCTACTGGGACATCATAAAGTTGGATATTTATGAGGCGGTAACTGTCTTCTTCCAAGGAGCCAGGTACCCCAAATCGATATCCAGTGCCAACCTGATCCTAATCCCCAAGAAGGATAACCCGGAGACCTTCAAAGATTTATGCCCTCTAAGCTTGTGCACCTTCACTAACAAAATCATCTCTAAGATTATAACTAATCGTTTGACCGGGCTACTTCCAAAGATTATCTCTGATGAGCAAAGTGGATTCGTCTATGGTCGTAATATCTTAGATAACATCTTATTGGCTCAAGAGATGATCAGTTGTATGAAATTCCCATCTAGGGTAGGGAACATTGCTATCAAGTTGGACAAAGAAAAGGCGTATGATAGGCTCGATTGTCAATTCATGATCTGGATGTTCAGGGCCTTCTGGTTTTCAGAGATTTTAATTGACATCGTTTGGAGATTGATCAGTAACTCGTGGTTCTCTACTGTCATCAACGATCAAGCTGAGGATTTTTTCAAATCCAGTCGCAGCTTCAGACAAGGAGACCCATTATCGTCCATCATCTTCACTATAGTAGCTGAGACACTGAGCAAAAATCTGAACCAAATGGTTGGTACCCCCCATTTTTAACATTTCCACACCACTAGCGGTTGCCCGATCATCACCCACCTGGCCTATGCCGACGAAATTCTTATCTTCTTTTTCGACGATGTCGGGTCCGTCAAGGTGGTTAACAACACGCTACAAAGATACTCCAGATGCTCTGGTCAGCGTGTCAACCCTAACAAGAGTGTTATTTATGCCCACCACACTGTAGATAGAGCCCGCACCACCATGCTCACTAATATTACTTCCTTTTCAGTTGAATTTCTCCTTTTCTCCTATTTAGGGTGCCTGCTGGTGTACAACATATCTAATACGGGTTTTTATGATGGATTAGAGGGCAAAATCAGGAAAAATATTGAGGGATGGCACAACGCGATCTTATCCCCCGGCAGGAAGATGATTCTGATCCAGAATGTGCTTTCTTCCATCTTGATTTATACCCTGGCTACATGCTCAATTCCTAAAAGGTCCTCACCATCATTGAAAACCTATTCACCAACTTCTTTTGGGGGCACTATGATGGTAAGGATAAGCATCATTGGGCCAGTTGTGACTCTATGGCTAGACCCACGGATGAGGGTGGACTAGGATTCTGTAGGTTGGCCCACATTGTCAATGCTTGTTCCATAAAGATGTGGTGGAAGCTTCGAAAGAATCGCTCTATTTGGGCTTGTTTCATGAAGGCTAGATATTCCAAGTACATTCATCCTCCTATCGCCTCCTTCAATTGCGGATCTTCGGCTTCCTAGCGACGCATCCTGAATGGGCGGCGTCTCATCGAGCCATTGATTCGTCTACAGCTGGGCTCTGGCGAATAATCCCTATTTCATGAAATATAGTCCGAGGACGTCTAATCCAGGTGCCCCTACCAACAATGCCATAAGAGAGCTGTGGGATAGTGTTGGGGAGTGGAATTGGGAGAGGGTTCGGGCTTGGAGCGGAGAAGAGGCTGCTGTAGCTTTAGCCGCATCTGGTTTAGTGGTTGGGTCAGACCTAGACTCACTGAGGTGGTCCCTGAAGGCTAAAGGCTGATTCTCTCTAGCTTTGGCGCGACAAGCGGTTTGCGGCATCGGTGCACCGTCCCCCATTATCGGGTCATTCTGGCCGTCCTGCATCTGCAAGAAGTGGTTCTTCCTGATTTGGAGAGTGTTTCGTAATAAACTCCCTACCGACAATATCCTTGCTACTATTGGATTCAGTTTAGTTTCAGCGTGTCATTGTTGCCTAGTGCGCCAGCCTGAAACAGTCAAGCACATCCTCTCGTATGGAGACCTGGCTACGAAGGTGTAGACCAGGTTTTCTAACTTTTGCCTCCAGACCAGGATGTTGGGGGATTCAACGATCTTCTAGCCACCTGGGTAGATCCTCACACGACCACCAGATCGTCGCAGTTGCCATCACGTGGGTAATTTTGAAGAATCGCAACAAATACAGATACGAAGGGCACCAATACACTTCTAACCAACTGATCCGTGAGGTTCTCAGACAGATTCACAAGGTTAGAAGACACTTCAAGCACGTCCGGGAGGGATTCTGGCACTCTTTGGACCGGTAACTTAGCCATTTTGTTCGAGATTGTGATCTTCGAGCGGGAGCTTGCCTCCCCGCTCTCTTTTCTTTTCAGTTAATTTTACTTTTTGAGCATACTTGTAAAGGCTACGACATTTTGCGCCTTTGATATGAATATATGGAATGGGGGTTGTTGTTAATATATATATATATATATATATATATATATATATATATATATACTATAGATGGAGCTCGCGTGCGGTTGGCAGCCTTGGTCGGCCGGCCTCCTCGGCCAGGCCCCAGGCCCCCATAGTGGCCACTTCGCCTCCCGTCGAGCCCCCTTCTTAGGTCGGCCGGCCGTCTTGCCGCCTCCCCAGTGGAGGGGGGGTTCCCCCTTGTCGGCCTCCTCTGGCCGTGGGGATTCTTCTCCCCCCTCGCCGTGGGGGTTCTCCCCCCGGCGCTGCCCTCGGTGTCGCACCAGGCGCCCCCGTGCACGGCGCAGAACGGCCATCGCGCCCGGCGAGCATCCCCCCGCTCCGGTGCCCCCTCCCTCCGTCGTTCCTCTCTCGGGGCCCTCGGAGGCTCCTTCCCAACATCTCGCCTTGGCTCCTCCACCGGAGTTCGACCTGACGCCGGTGGCTTCGCAACCTCCCTCGTCCCTCCCCGCGGTGACGTCCCCCCCTTGGCTCAGGCCTCCTGCACCCTGCGATGGCCCAACTCGGCCTTGTCCTCCCTCAGCACCCCGGCTGAATCTCCTGGCGGCCCTGCCTTCCCAGCGCTGGCTTCCTCCTTCCCAGCCGTCGTCCCCCCAGGCGGTCCCGTCCTCCTCCGGCTTCGGAACCCCCCTCGTCGGCGGTGGTGCTCTCCCCCAGCAACCCCCCACGTGGGCTCTCGTGGCAGCGCAGCCGCCGACGACGGCCAGCCTCTCTTTCTCTGCGACGGCGTCGTCCCCTCCCCGCTACCCCCTTAGTGGAGGCCTCCGGTGTTCTCTCCGCCACCTGCCGGAGCATACCCCCAGCCAGGGGTAGGATCCCCCCACCATCGGCCGGACGCCCCCATCCCCTCGGTGGCCGAGACCTCCCCTTAGCCGTCCCCGATCCCTCCCGGGATTGCCCTACCGGCGCGCTTCAGGTCAACGAACCCTCCCCCACCGCTCCCTTCAAGCCGGCCCCCTCGTCGGAGCCCCCGTCTCTACTCCGGTCAGCGCACCGGGGGGGCCCGAGGCTACTCGGGCAGTGCTCCCCACTTTGGGCAGAGCGCCACCCACCCCCCCGGGCAGAGCGCTACCCCCACCGCCACCTCGGGCTATGGGACTGCCTTGGGTTGCGTGCCCACCCACCCCCTCAGCGGGCTATTTTTCTGCCCAAACTTTTTTAGTTTCTGCCCAGTTTCAAATAGTTTCAAATTTTGTATTTCGAAATTTCAAATTGTTTCTGAAACACACTCGTTTTAGAAATTTTGGTCCTCCAAAATTTTGATTGTATGTATTGCTAACTTTTGCTGTTATTACTTTGATATATAGGGCCCTTTTGTTTTACGGCCCTGTACTCGTCTGTATTGGTCTTTTTGAGCATCCTTTTATTTTCCAATAAATATCCTTCTTAATAATATATATATATATATATATATATATATATATATATATATATATATATATATATATATATATATATATATATATATATATATATATATATTATTAAGAAGGATATATATATATAATATATATATATATATATATATATATATATATATATATGGTAGGCGCGTCAACAGGTGCATTGAACCCTGCGCTACCTGTGGGTTTGCCCCCTGCTGGCACCCATTTGGGTGCGCAGCTCTCCGTTTGCGCTCATGCTGGCGACCTTTTAGGCGACCAGCTTGCCGCTCGTGATGCGCACCTCCTTTCCGCTCCGGGTGGCGCGCGTCCCTTGGTGGCACCGGTCCCTCTTCGCCTGGCTGCGTGCCCCACGCTCCCCTTAGCCTTTCCTGCCGACCTTTTGGCGCTCGTACCGTCTCTTTTTCCCTCGGGCCCGCGTTTGATTGCCATTCGACCCCCTTCCTCCTCTGGCATTCTCTTCATCAGCTTCGGACGGCTCTCCCTCACTCTAGCCTTCCCTTGAGCTGGCCGTGTCCCGCTCTTCCGATGCGTCCCCTCAGGCGGTCGGGTCGGTTTTGCCTTCCAAACCCCCGCTCATGCAGCTGATTGTCCGGTGTCTCTTATGCCGACAAGCTCAGGCCAGATCGGGTTGTCACTTTCTTCTCCCCTTTGGCAGAAGTCCCCTTCTGGACATCGATTTCCCATCTCTTTCCGACATTCTGGAGATTAA
>JANAVB010024089.1:0-45945 GCA_029216955.1 Iris pallida
AGAGGCTTTTGAGTAGGTGCTTGTACATTTTTAGAAGCATTGACAGTCAATGCCTGCTTCCCCTTCGTCTCACGTCCAGGGTTGCTGGTAGCAGACCATTTTCCCTTGTCCTCAAAGGCAGGGAAACTGACTCCCAGAAGACGAGCATTGTATGCCTTCTTTTCAGCTGCTTCGGCCTCAATAATCAATGAGCTTCAGTCGGAATGAGGAGTGGAGTTGAGCCAGAGCTTAACCGCAGGAAGCATGTTCATGCTGCAGGAGGAGAGGAGTGCATGTTCTGGCATACCCGGGGGCAGTCTCAAGCAAGCTTGTCAGAATCGTTCGATGAATGCTCGAACGTCTCTTTTTTCGTCTGACGTACTTCTATAAGGGATGCCATCGTCATGTCTTTCCCTCCGTCATAGAAACGATCGAGGAAGAGGCATGTCAAGTCATCAAAGGAGGATATGGAGTTGTCAGGGAGACTGCAGTACCAGTCGTAAGCCAATCCTTTCAATGCCCTAAGAAACATGCTGGTGAGTAGCGCGTCTTCCTTTGGAAGATGTCACGTTTGAGACTAGAAGTACGTCAGATAACGACGTGGAGAGTCCTTTCCGTCGTATGGCGTTAACATTTGTGGCTTATACTTGGGAGGATAGACCACTTTGTTCCATTCGAGGGGGTATGGTTACGGGATCCCAATCTTCTGGCGCTCCTCCTGTCTATTCTTTGACTCGAAGTGTTCACGCAAGTCCTTGATCATCTCAACCACGTCTTTTGTGGAGCTGGGAGTCGGAGAAGGAGGTACAGTCTGGAGTTGTATATTCGAAGGTTCCGATACCCAAGGTGCTTCGTGGCAATCGGTATTCAAGGATGCCCGTTGAAGGGGCACACTTGATTCCCCATTGGCTCCTGGGTCAGGATTGATGGAAGGTGCCCTGGCCAAAGCTGACCGTATCTCAAACACTGCTTGAGTTAGTGTTTGCATGGAGGCAGAGAGGGTTTTGATTCCTCCCTCCAAAGTATCCATGCGCTGAACGAGGTCTGCTGGCGGAGCATCTGACTCCGTATCACCACCTCCTGTCATGTATACTGTTATGATGTGACTAGAAGTGGATGGATTGGTTGAATCTTCACTTTCAGCCTCACTCTCCTGTAAAAGAGTCACTTCTCCTGGAGTTTCATCTTGGCTACCTCCAGTTATGCTCTAGAGGATATCTTCGTCTTTGGGATGAGGATCAACAAGGGCTTGACTACCCCCAGCTATTACTTCCTCTGAAATCTTCTTTCTTGCCCGGGTGCCTTCAAACACTCCTGAGGACGGGACAGTCACCTTGGTCTTCCTCGGCTGGCTCTTGGATGAGGACGAGGTCGAGGAGTCGCTAGTCGCCTTTCGGAATGATGAGGAGTTAGAGACTACGTTGCAAGAAGCAACCTTTAGTTCCGGCTAGGGCTGTAAATGGACGGAACGGACTCGGACAACCTCATGCTCAAGCTCAGACCAAAATTGAACTCGGACGGACCTAAGTCCGGCTCGGTCCATATCAGACCCAAATATCAATGTTTCGGTTCGGTCCGTTAGGAATTAATTAGGCTCTTGTTCGACTCGCTAGATTTGTTCGGATGGACCGAAGTCGGACCAGATGTTGGCTCGATCATTGCGGAGTTGAGTGTGTGATTGGTTTGGAATTTGGAAAGAGCTGGAATTGAAAAGAAAAATGGAGCATAAATGAAGAAGTGTCTAGTAGAAGAGTCAAAACTAACCGACTATGAAATAAAATCCTCTGTTTAAATTATTGTTTGTTTGTTCTTACATATACCTAATGAAAGTGGAATAAATACATGCACAATTAATGACACGGTTCAACAACAATGAGCCAAGTTAGTGCAGTAGAATTTAAATAGTCGGTTATTAATAAGCATAGCATCTTTCCTTTAGTTATTAATAAGAATAGCAGCTTTCATATGAATTAAAAACTGTCTATTTGTCTTATTAAGAAGATCAAGAATTAGAGACATGGTCACACTAGTAGATACCCAATCAAGGAGCTCTGTGCTTTGTTATTATGCCTTGTTATTCATTTTGTAAATTGAATTTGGGAAAGAGAGCTGGCATGGCCAGTTGTGGGAACCAGAGGGAAATATAAGTGATAGGAATTAAATATGTTATTATGCCTTGTTATTCTCAAGGAATTATTAACTAGAAATTATTCTCAAGGAATTATTTGGGAAAGATAGCTCGCATGGCATGGCCAGTATGGGACTTTGTTATTATGCCTTGTTATTCTCAAGGAATTAACTCTATTCTAGAAACTATTAGCTAGAAATTTTGAAACTTGCTACTGTTTGCTACATGCATGAGCTTGATAGTCCTTTTGCTTCAATTAAGAAAGAAGTTGAAGGGTTAAAAATAAAATTTGACACTAGTTGTAAGTTTGGATTGGTACTTTTGAAGTTTTAACAACACTAAAAATAAAATAATTATTTTATTATTGGTGTTCACAGACATATTCGAGCCGGACAAATACATGACCGAGCTCAAGCTCGTTAAATAATTGGACTAGCAATTTTGTTCGAGCTCGATTCATATATGATTCGGACAATCCACGGTCGGACTATTTTTTGAGTCGGACTCGGACGGACGACAAACTGTCATGTTCACTTTACACCCCTAGTTCTGGCTCTTCTTCAATCGACACCTTCTTTTCGAGGCGACGTCTGAGGGGTGTTAACGATTGCAGTCGCTGGAACACATACTGCCTTTGTGGTAGGACTGCTGTCTTACAACAGTTGATGGTGACCACAGCACAGGTGTGCCCTGTAAGGGGCACATTGTGCTTGTCGGTCGACTCTCCTGATCTAGCGCATGGCAAGGCCAAGCATCGGGGTGATCAAGTAAATACTGTACCGTCTAATCCAGCACATAGGATGTACCCATATCAGTAGTAGGAGAACAACATTTAGGGTGGTTTGAATCAGCCTCAGACGCACAACCAATGTAGGTGCAGGGGTTCCAGACCAGAGAGTTTGCCTCGAACAGCTTGGTTGAAAGCGCAGCGAATGCACCCAAGTGAAACGAGGTCTTTGAAGGTTGGCTCGTTCACGGTGCAGAAGCACCTGAGTCAACCTTGTACAGCTTACCATCGGCATCGCACATGATTATGAGCGCATGCCTCTGACTTACTGTCGGCATAGCACGTTCGAGGCGCGTGGCCCGTGCCGCCTTAGACTTCTTCGTACCAGCCCGCTGGGATGTATAGTACTCAGAGTCCAAATTATTCTCGCCATGACAGCGAGTGTGTCTGTCAAAGACAGAAGCCTTTCGCAGCGCATCAGAGTTAATGTGCGGGGCGTTAGATGCGCCCCTGCTCCGTCGGCGCATCTTCCTTGACTGAGAAGGAGATAGTTGGGGAATCTGGTCAGCCCCCCATTTCCCTGAGAGATGTGCTGTACCTATGGGCGCATCCTGGCTGCTGAGGACGTCAGCGAGAAGGTTAGGCTGCATCGGCGCATCCCCTTCAGTGATGGTGCCAGGGGCCACCATCTTGCATACCCAGGCTTGGCGAGTCTTCTTCGACTTCGGCAGCCGCTTCGAAGGACTTGCTCTGTCTTCAGAGATGAACTCCTCATACGCCTGTTGATTGAGGCGTACGATTAGTGTCTTGTGGGAGGAGCACACCTTCACGTCGTCAGATTGTGACACAGCTTTCTCATCGAAGGAGAAAGAGGTCTCCAGCAGAGTCGCCAGCTTATTTTCTATTAAAATCTTTGAATTGAAATTTCAATCACAAACAGAACAATGTTACAATATAGGAATCAGATGTAGCCCTAGGAGTACACTTTTGTTTTTATCTGGATACTGTGTCGATGGAGCGAGTGGTAATACGTTGACTCCGTTGACGATCTGACGACGATTTTAGATTCTTTGAAGGTCTGGGTTGCTCTGGATGCCGGAGCTTACGGAGGGGAAGAAGACGTTGAGTGTCTCTTTCGAACTCTGTGAGTGGACGTGCGTCTCTGTAACTCTGATGATCTCGTTATGTGTATGTCTGTCCTCTCTGGAAGAAGGAATGATCCCTCTTTTTATAGGCAGCAGGTTGGGGCTGCTCATGCGTGCATATGTAGGATGCACCTATACGTGGGAACGCCACGTGGTGATTGCTGCGGAGGGTGCATGGATGATGCGCCCTGATTTATGGGATGAATCCTTCTTACTGCAATCGTGGGCTGACATGTGGCAGTGGGAAGGATTCTTCGGTTGCTGAGATCTTGGGTGGTTAGCACCCCTTCGTAGACTGAACCGAGTCAAAGGACACGTGGTGCATGCCCTTGGTTCAAAGATCTCGAATTTGGTGGAGAAGGATCTGATGAGCTGTGGCTGGGATCCGACGCATGAGAAGACTTAGCTCATAACCTTCAGGAGTCACGAACCAGTCTGGGCGCATGGCTTTTGAGACACATGTTTTGGTCACATGGCTGGGGAGACGCATACAGCGACTTGACTTCTGTGATCAGAAGTAAGTCAGAGGCGCATGCAAATCTTCGGACGCATGGCTGCAGAGGCGCATACGAGTGGTTGGTCGGCCACATGGCTTGTAACCGACAGAGAAAAGTAATGATGATACTGACGTCAGTGGTGCTTTATTTTTTGCAAAAGTTGTTGCTACTCTGTCATCGAGGCATGGCTGCTGTCGTCTCAGACTTTAGCATTTAATGCTTTTGATGGGCGATGAGCTTTTGAGTGGGTGCATTGATCTGCGTTCCACTAGGCGCATAGGGACGTATGGGGTGCATCCTTATGAGGTGCTTGGTACTGATGGACGCGTCTGTATGATGTGCGGGATCTGACCAGCACGTCTGTTGCATGGCGCATCTTCATTGGTCCGGCTGTTGAGTTCTTTGAGTGCTTTAAATAGCCGTTTTGACCTGGCTGAAATCGAAGGGATAGGTTCATCACCATGAATGCAAATTCATTGCACGCGATTCAGAGAGCCTGCCACTTGGCACGTGGGTTTGATTTTCCCGGCCTATAAATAGCAACAAGGAGAGAGTTTATTTCTCGTTCTCTTCCGTCTTCCCGAATGGAGATGAACTTCTTCGCTCGAGTATATTTGTTGACAAGACGCTCCTGAGGGTGAAGATGCGTCGAGTCGTCTTCGTACGCACTCGTGAAGGTGACTGTTACATCGAAAAGTCGGGATCACGGGGTCCCGATGCAGGCCGAAGGTGCCTATTGCATCCAAAGATCAAGACGTTCGAGTCCCGTCTTCGTCATGCTGGAAGAGCCACATCTCGGAATTGTGGTGCCCCATCTTCCTTGGGCTTTGGAGAGCTCTTCCTCCTGCTAGAGTGGGGCTGGTTGCCCACCCTTGTTATGCTCAATAACTGCTTCATTAGCTGAAGCACTTGATCGGGTCGAAGTAGAGCGCATATGCCGAGACTTCATGATGCGTCTGACTGAGATGCTGAAGAGATGCACCTGACTGAGACGCTGAAGAGATGCGCCTGACTGAGACGCCGAAGAAATGCGCCTAGCTGAGACGCGCCTGGATGAAGCGTAGCTTTAGGCTTTTTTGATTTCTTCTTCGTAAAAAGAGTCTTCTATGTAAAAAAAAGTCTTATATGTAAAAAAGAGTCTTTAGTCATGTAACAGACTTTTATGAAATAAAAAGCCCATTTATGCTGCTACTCTTTTACTGTTTTATGATATTTTCGGCGCATGTTGACTTGAGTAGTTGATGCGCCTGAAATTTTTATGCTTCTACAGATAGGTTAAGGAACCAATTGACAATAGCAGCAAAAGTGGAAAGGCTATGTAAAACCTATGTAGTGAACTTAAAAACCTAATAGGCATTATCTAAGGATAATTGGAAGTAGAGACCACACAAGCCAAGTAAGGCCAGTAAAAATATATAAAGGGGTAAGAATTGACTTAGAATTTATCCCATAAACCTAATCAAAATAGATATTGGTTTTTAATATTTTTCACCCATTAACATTGTAATTTTATAAATAGGTCATTTGGTCTTTGACTCAGTGCTTGACCCGTATCCGCAGCAGGACCACATGCAAGTATACCTTGCCAATTCTACTCAGTTTTACATATATGCAGTTTACTTTCATTAATTTATTGTCGACATGTGATTTTCCTTTATACCATGTTACTAGTAGTTTCCTTGTTATATATATATATATATATATATATATATATATATATATATATATAGCCTTGTTAAACTGTTAGCCTCGTAGTTCACATTTGTCTTGTCTCACCTTTGCCATGATCGAATAGTGTCATAAAACAAGTACGTGTAGTTGAACTGCTAAATCCTTGTTATCGTTCCATCGACCAGAGAGTCCACACTCGGGATAAGGGTTGATCGTTTGCACCCGAGAGTCCACATCGGGACGAGGGTAGTTGTCTTGTTCATTTGCACCAGAGAGTCCACACTCGGAACGAGGGTGTTTGCCTTGAACTAACCAGAGAGTCCACACTCGGGAAGAGGGTTAGTGATCAGTTCAAACCCGTGAGTCCACACTCGGGATGAGGGTTTGGTATTCCATTGACCTCGTGTTCACTTGTTCATCCAGCAATTCAGTTATGTGTAGTTGTTTTTGTATCCCCGTTCATAGTCACTTATTAGTAGTCACTTGTTTATAGCCACATGTTAACAGTCTCTTGGTCATATATCTCATGCCATGTTTATGCTTCGTTCCCTATTTATATCCTATTTACATTCTTATGCATGATAGAACTGCTAGATAGGCATATTTTTATGTATCTTGCTATGTCACCTGAGGACCTGATGATCTCTTCAGGTTAGCAGTATCGAGTCAGGAGCAGACGTGTAGATTTGGGCCAACATCGGACTGCGGTATTACTACAGTTGAGTACCTAGTTGAGATTTCAGTTCCTATTATTTAGTCCTTTATTGTTGTCACTCCCCGTTCCCAGAATGCGTATTTTTATACATGTACAACTCATATATATATTTATTATGTATTATCCTTTATTTAAGTTCCTATAAGTTTATGTTAATTAATTATCTGTATTTTATTCCTGCATTTTATTTCTGTATTTTCTTCCTGCTTTTATTCTCTGCTTTGGTCTTATTGGGTTCGGCCATGGAGGGTTTTTCGAGTTCATGGTGGACAAACCCGGCCCACAAACTCCCACCTACCACCCTTCCTATTTAAAGCTTCCTTCTCCTTTTCTCTCCTCATTACTTCTCTTCACCATTACTTCTTCTTCTTCCTTTCATCACTCTCTCCACCAACCCAACAGCAGGCAAGTGCAAATCTTGCTCCTTGCTTGGAGAACCATTTTTATGGTTCATTTATCTTCCTCTTATGATCCTGAGAGAGTTTACTACTTAGCATTTTTGATTTCTGTGGCTTGTTTTTCCCAGATCTGAGTTGTTGTGGTTTCGATTTTTCATGGGTTTGATCTCCCAACTTAGCATGTATTCTCGGTTGTCCATGGGTTCTGAACCATGGAAACTTCATTTCTGGCTTGGGACGAAGGTCCCTGAGTCACGTACACGTCTCTACATGTTTGCGTGTATTTTGAGTCACGCACACGTCTCTACGTGTTTGCGTGTATTTTGAGTCACGCACACGTCTGTACGTATTTGCGTGGATTTTGAGTCACGCACATGTTCTTACGTGTCTGCGTGTATTTTTAGTCACGCACACATCCATGAGTGCGTGGATTTTTAGTCACGCACACGTCCATGAGTGCGTGGAATTTTAGTCATGCACACATCCATGAGTGCGTAGATTTTTAGTCACGCACACATCCATGAGTGCATGGATTTTTAGTCACGCACACATCCATGAGTGTGTAGATTTTTAGTCACGCACACATCCATGAGTGCGTGGATTTTTAGTCACGCACACATCTTTGTATGAGTGCGTGTATTTTTAGTCACGCTGTGCGTGCGTGTATCACTTTTCACGCTCACTGTCCACGCCCATTTTCCACGCTCACTCCAGCTAGACTTGTTGGCGTGACTTCCTGACACGGGTGTTTTATTTGTTCTACAACTTATTCATTTAATGATGGTATGATAATTCTTCTATTATATCCTTACGCCTTTTTGCATGAACTTAATAAATCATGATATGTTAATATTGATAATACAGATTGTTACGTGGAATGCACCTTGTGTCCTGATTGATCCATGGATACCCAGTGAGACTGGACTTAACCTAGAGAGTTGTAGACTCGACCCCAATTGATACTAAAAGACTTTCATGCCTTGTCACCATTGATAATGATTGTGACATTGACTAATAATTGATCATGCGTTCTTAGTTGGAACTAAGAGACTGGCTAGTCGTCCTATTGAATTGAATGAATGAGACACGTTCATATAATGAACTATTGAAATCGATTAGCCGATCCCGAATATTGGCATACAGGCACATGCAGGCTTCAAAGTAATTATTTATTATTTAATTATTTATTTATCTTACAAAAATAGCATGTGTACTTTATGGCCAAGACATAATTATTCTGTGGTTAGTTTGATTGTTGCATTACGCTATGTAAGACCTACAACCTAGCCGCACGGGTATCGTTGTAGAGTTGCGCATATCGTACCCCGTACATAAGTACTCATTTGAATGATCATGATCCACGACATGGGATTTTGCTTAACATAGAGGCTTTAAGTTAAATAAAATAATGATGGCATGGAGAGAATGGATTCCCGAGTTCTTACATGGCAGCCCTCTTGGGACTAGTAGTGCCCGACAGGCCGGCTGGTTCCCACAGATACTGTAAATCTGTCACACGGGCAGGAAACGGTATCTGCTTATATTATTAAATTGTACATGCTATATTAACGGCGGGCGTCCTGCTGGGACTCGTCTAATTACATGATTGGCGCAATTGATTGATTGGATAGACTAGCCTTGCTCGCACATAGTAAGAACTGAGGAATCCCACTTGCATAAATCCAGGATAACTTGGGACTCACAATAGTAAGCCGTAGGAGTTGATTGGCCGTTCAAGATGATTTGTTTGTGTACTGTACCTACTCTGTTGCCTAACTGAGATGATCAGAATGTCAAGACATGACGGGCCAACTTCTGTCGTTGTTTGGTTGGGAGGTTGGTTCTAAGTGTCGTAATATTATGTAAATCCTAGTGGAAAGCAGAGATCTATTATTATATTCTCTTACTTACTGGTTTAATCCTTCATATCGTCCTTCCTTGTGGTACTTGCTATTAGAGGTCTAACCTCTCTGGTTTTGCATGGCCAGATTTAGAGCCGGTTCCCGAGGATCCAGCTTACTTCTACCTCCAAGATGGTCAATACTAGAGGGATGATCACAGGAGGACTCGAGTGGGTTCCTTACTTCACCGCTCGTTTTGTTATTTACTTTATACTTAGCCGTTTGGCACCGACATGTTAGTCGGATCGTCTTGTACTTACTTTTGCATAATTGTAACTAAGTCAGACTGCAGCTGATGACAATTGTGTATACGTTACTATACCATCTGGCTATGTTTTGTAAAGCCAGATCTCCAGAATATTTTGACTGAGCGTTTGGGATGCCTTACTGCTTTATCTTACATGTTCTCTATTTCTATTTCTTGTTTGAATGATTGAGACAATAGATGTGAAAAGACCATAGTGAGACTTTCATGTAGTATGCACCCCCCTCGTCTGGTTAGACAGCATTGATCGTATTATACGATATTCATCTACCCGTAATACGTAGCTGGCTGAGTCATTCCCCCGCTCTCCAGTATTCTGGTTCTGGGGCGTGACAAGGTTTTAGTGGTAGCCCATGCAGGTCTGATTTCAGACTTGTGGGGTGTTTTGATTTATAGGATGTCTCAATCACACGTGTTTTACCCTTGATCTCATGATTCGTTATTCTCAATCCTTGCTTGACATTCCGGTACCCTTTGACTTCATTGGTCCTTCATGTCCGGTTGTTTGATTGTTCTCTTGTCCCTTTTCTTAGGGGCACTTCGTCCGCATCGGTCAGAGCTGGACAACAACAAGGGCAACATGGGCAACCTGACCAGGTTGGTCAGCAACAAGGGCCAGTCTCACCTCAGGAGACTATCCAAGAAGAAGTGATAGTAGAACCAGCAGCTGGACCGCAGTATCCGGATGTTCCACCACCAACCATAGTTCCATCTACCCCTGTGGAAGTGGACACACCAGCCCTTCTGGAGATCATGAGAGGAATGATGGCTACTCAGCACCATTAGATGTTGGCCCAGCAGCGCATGCACACTCAGCTACAAGAGCAGAATGTGTTGCTCAACCAAGGATTGCAGACGGCTTTGGAAAGAGGAGCATGAAGACCACCTCAGGAAAGTATTACAGGTTCTGAGAGAGAACCAGTTGTATGCCAAGCTCAGCAAGTGTGAGTTTTGGTCGGATCACATTTCATTTTTGGGTGTAATCCCTCTTCCCGAATTTTCAATTTTATTTTAATATACATATTTTGTTTAGAAATGAATTTTTCTTAAAAGCAGTAAATACGATATTATGATGGTATTTTCTTGTGTAATTCGAACACTAGTTGAATTATAGTTCGGAAATGCTATTTGTTCTTAAATTTGGGTGATTGGAATTATAAAATGAGTTGTTATAATTTTGGGCTTCTCAAAAGATGACTTCTAAATATATATATATATATGTTTAAAATATAGTTGATAACAATAAACATTATTTTGGTAATCATTAAATGATTAAATTAAATCTCTATCTTTTGAACTAATAGATAATGATTGTTTCTTTAAAGTATTGTTAAGATTTCGAAGAGGTTCATATTATATTTTTTAAAACAATATAACTTTTGATATAAATAAGTAGAAGATTGTAGTATATTAATAGGATTAGTATTATCTAATCTTTTCCTTCCTCAAACTATATGCGTGATCCCCTCTAGGGCTTGATAACTATATATACGTATCAAGAATCCGCTACCCTTCCTTCTCATATATTAAGTGAATCTGGAGCCGACTCTCCCTGCCTCTTTATTCTCTTTGTACCAGCGTCCTACCATCCATCATCTCTCATCGCCATCACAAGCAACAACAGCCTCGCCTCACCCCATCAACCGAGCACCACTGCAACCCCCAACCCAACAGCCGTGCCACCATCATCGTCATCCCCGTACCACTCCGGTCAAACGACCAAAAGAAAGCATCCACCAATCGCCACATACCTAAACCACACAGAAGTATAACCACCAACAGCAATGACCACTACCACAGTAATCACCGTGTCCGGACCCGTGCGTCCGTGTCTACCCCTTCTTATTCCATTAAACCTTACAAATCCAGTTCGTGTCGGACACACCCGACACGAACAGTACCACCATTATCATCAAACACCGCCACCCTCACCACTTACCTCCGCTGCCGCGCCGTACCGTGGCCGAGGTCCTCTTCTCCGGCCGGTCGCCCCGAGAGCCACGCTAGCCGCTTCGAGTGGCAGATCCAGAGCAGTTGACCCCGAGCCGTGCTTCCAGTGCCGGATCTCGAGCCACCTCCAGCCTCCTCCAGATCTGGAGCCGGTGATGAGAACTGGCCGTCACCGCTGCTACTTCTCCGATGGGCGAGTCGACGACGACGAGTTCCCCTCACCCTCGGCCATCCTCTCCCCGTGCCTGGCGAACGCCAGATCTAGCCCCGGCGGCCAACGCTTGTGGCCAAGCCGCTCCCCGCGTCCACAGGCATCGTCGCTGTGCGGCGGAGCCACTGCGCCTCGGTGCTGGCGCCACGAGTCGCGCGACGTCTCTCTGACCGACTCTCCGCCGTACGACCGACGATTTTCGTCTCGCCGCACCGCCGCTGACCGCAAGCTTCCTCGGTAAGCTCTGTGACCCCTCTCTCTTTCTTACTTTCTTTGGTCCTCTTTTAAAGAGGACAGTAGTTAACTTCTTTGGTTATTTGGGAACGAAAAACAAGGAGTGGTTGGGAGTATTAAATATAGTAATTATAAATATTTTATCATAGCTCGTATTATTTGGTAACAGTGTATATATTAAGTACGAAATATGTGTGGATATGTTATAGGCAGCAGCAGTTTTATAAAAGTACCTTTATTTGGTAGCAGCTTCAAAATATATATTATTATTTTTGTTCAATGTTGTATCTTTATTAGGCAGCAACTTCAATGCAGTACACCATACGTATAGTTATGTCATGGGTATCCTTAGCAGTTTTATATAAGGACATATATATTATGATGCTCTTAGTAAGAGTTATTACTAGTATGGTTGTTTACATTATTATTATTGTCATCATCATCATCATTATTATTATTATTATTATTATTATTATTATTATTATTATTATTATTATTATTATTATTATTATTATCATTATTATTATTATTATTAGATCTTATCATCATCAATTGTTACTATTCCACCATTGTAAATATTTATATCATATTTTCTAAAATAAATTTTGTAATAAATATAATATCTGGTTTGGATACTCTGATTTCAAAATTGGATTTAGAAACCTAAAGAGCTTTTCTATAATTTTCTAATTATTATCTAAAAATATTGTGATATTATTTTCAAACATGGTGAATAAATTTCTAATTAGCTATAGTTATTTTCTAAGTATAAATTCTTCCTTAATTAGATTAGATTGCCCTAATCATAACTGGTCGTACGTTCCTACTTCACGTGAATTTGCCTACTTAACATCGACCCTAGGCTAACAGGCCATTCTGGACTCAACGGACGATTTTGTGCATGGCCCGCCGGAATCCAACTCTGGACATACGGTTGGGTTCGTATCGGAAAACTGGATCCGTAGACATGTAGTTTGACGACTTTAGAGACCGTTGACTATGGCACATTTTTCGGTGCAATGCGGGTCCAACGGCGGATACCGTTTTGGCCCGAAATTACCATTTTGCCCCTGCGTCCAGAATTGGACTTAAGAACAGGCGATCCTAGCTATTTTGACTATTCTGAGAATATTGGTAATGTTTATTTCAGCTTCCGGGGACTGTTGTATGGGTTTTGACTATTGTGGTACATTGAGTAGTTCAGACTGTCGGTTTTACCAGCAGAGGACCACATGCGAGTACAGTTTATTGTCTGCATTTCGATATTGATTTTCACTATATTTCATTGGTTGGCCATTGGTTATGTGATTATTTTCTATTATAAATTGTGGAGTCGGGAATTAGAAGTACCAAAGATATGTGATCTGACCATAGCCCGTGTTAGACATTGTAGCCCGTTTTTATTTTCTGCAGTAGTGTAGCCCGTGTTTATTTTTTGCAGTAGTGTAGCCCGTGTTTATTTTCTGCAAGTAGTGTAGCCCGTGTTTATTTTCTGCAAGTAGTGTAGCCCGTGTTTATTTTCTGCAAGTAGACATTGTAGCCCGTGTTTATTTTTCATGCAAGTAGACCTCGTAGACCGTGCGGTGTAGTACCCCAGACCGATCACATATCAAAGGTACTTCTAACAGTTGGGAAAAGTATTTTGTGTCTATTTATTATTGGTTTTTCGTATTTACTGTTTATTTTCAAAACTCATGATGGATGTCTAACCTTTGTTTTATAGTCATTTTCTTTATTTAAAATTGCATTCAGTGAATTGTGCTCGTTCCATTCCTGACTGGAAACCAACATTTTCCAGGTTAGCCGTGGATCCACTTAGCTTGGGGTGTGACGGGAATACTTGCAGATAAAAGCCTAGAGACTAGCTAGATAGTTGAGTTGTAGTCATTCATTTATTTGTACAAGTTTATATTTTTCTACAAATGTAAAACTTGTGATCATTGTAAGTTAAATTAATTATGTGAATGAGCATTGTTTGTGATTTTGATCTTCATGGTCGTGACAGCATTCTACCGCCGACACTGCGGCGTAGGCTGGCTTGGACACGTCTCGTATCCGTTTTAAAAAAAAAGGGTACGGGTCGTGACAAGTTTTTGTGGTGGCCCATGCAGGTCTGTCTTCGCAAATTGTGCGAACTCGTGGTAGTACCATATTAGTCGTACTACTGCGCGCCTGCGACTAGGAAATGCTCATTCACAACTAGGAGTAAATCAATTTTAAGAGAAAGGTTAGGACTAGGAGTCCCTAATTTAATTTGACAATTAGGTAGTTAAGGTTGCTACATAGGTCTCACTATACGACTACCATAGAAGGATACACTATCACATTTTGATTAGACAATATTTCTAAGGAAGGTAGGTTCGTAACCCTCTTTCCGAAATTTTGAGAATATCCTTTTATTTACTTATTTGAATTAAATATGATTTTTAGAATTTTAAAAATATTTTAATTTAATTAATTATTATTAGGGAATACCTTAGTCATGGTAAAATTTTGGAGTACCAAATAACTAGAAGTGATGGCACGGATGGTGAAACGGCGTGCTTTGACTAGTGTATTAGTTATGGTAGAAAAGACCGAACCATAAATGTGTCCGAGCTAGAAAAATCAGACAAAGTTGTGACTTGACTTCTATAAATAATTTAATCAGTTATTTAGTAATATGTACGACTTTTAGAAGATCCGGTTGTTCTAAACTAGCCCGAACGCAACCTAAGCCCTAATAGTCATGTAGTGCGCCCAAACGACGTCTATATAGACATACAGATGTGTATACATATTGGTAGTCCATTCTTAATCTCGTGAATAATTTCTATAATTGTATATTTGATATACTGCATGTACTATTGTTATTTTACTCAGGAATAGATAATCTTCTCTTAGATTGACTTTTGGAATTTTAGGGTTTACTTAAGTTATATACTTGTGTAAATATAATTTCAATAGTAAGTAGACGTAGTGTTTTATACATATTTCCCTCGATCTTGAATATTAGAGAAGTGGAGATTAAAATTTATATTCTTTTGCCTTCGATCCTTTTCTTCCTGATCTTCATCATTTGTACAAACTTTATCTTACGTCTTCTCTAAACATTGCCATATCATGGGTTTGTATCACTTATATCTTCCTTGGACCCAAGGGATTATATCTTTTAAATAATTTCCCACTCAATTGTCTATGCATTAATTTCAAGTTAAGTTTTTGGATTCAAGAGTTATCCTTCCTAACTAATCATTTTCTTGATATTCATATTTAAGGACATGTACTTACACCCTCTTAGAACTGTTCGAAATTCTAGAACCTCCTTAAAAATTTCATAAGGTATAGTTAAAAGAATGTTCGTTAACTTGCGATGGCAAGACAGCAGCGCACTGTCGCAACTTATTTGAATTATCGAGACTACGGGTTCACTGCAGCCAGCAGCACACTGGCGTGGCATGTTCTCCAAGTTAAAATAACTTCAAGTAAGCGTAAGTTATCGAATGTCATTCAAGCTATAGCTTGGTTGCCCTAATTTTTCTTGAAATATTATGTCAAGATTGGATAGAGTTGATAGGGTATTCATTATCGTATCCCCATTTGAGTCGTAGAACCAAGAGTTTATTGCAGCTAGCTGTACACTGGCGAGGCATAAATTCTCGGTAAAACGACTTTAAATATGTTTACGAAATTCGAGTACCATATAGGCTACGTCCTTTATTGACATATGACTATAAAGTTTCTAAATTGATTTGTGCATTATTCCTAGTTACCAACTTCTCAATAAACTGATTGTTCTTTTCCTCCATGTCTTCCTATTTTTGAATCGTCATTTTTTTAAAACCTAATTTAATTTCCTTCCACTAGATTCATAATCACCCCTAGAATACGATTCTATGACCATGCTTACCCAATCGATCGTATTAGAACGGTTTTGATTTGGACCATCCTTAACAATCTTTAGATCACGACTAGACTATTTGATTCTACTTCAATCGTGCCAATTCGCATGTTATCCTAGAATTCGATTCTATAATCGTGCCTAAATAATTTTTGCTTAACTATTGGTTCTTACCACCATGATTTCAATTTTGATCGATCGTGAACAATTTTTGTTCATGACTAAATCATAATCGTGCCTATATTTTCTTAAACTAAGTTTTATTTTTATTCCACAGTGATCATGACTATTGCGAACTTGTTCATGCTCGTACCAACTTTTAAATTTTGATCATACTTTGATGACTTGCATGCATCTTAGTTGTACCTAAGTGGCCTTAACCCTGCTTGGACTTTATCTAAATTTTGATCCTTGATCAGGACTATATAATTCTAATAGTAGTTAGTCGTGCCTAACGACTCCTCCTGGTTTAACTAATCCCGTTTTGATTATATCCTCGACCACGATAACTAGACCCTTCCGTCTATACTTTAATCACGACTCGTGGTATTTTTTTTTTCACGATCTAACTCTTGATCATTGGTCATACCATTTTTAATTATATTCGTAATCATGATTAATCGAACCCTTCAAATTTTGAGGAGGAAATTTTCTAAGGCGGGTAGCTTCATAAGCTCACTACTGGATTTCGAAATTGTATTTTTGTTTTAAAGTTAGAAATTTATAGTCTATATTTCAATTCTAGAAATGAATATTTTGAAAAGAAAGTATTTACCAAAGTTATTTTAAAGGATTTTTGGTAGATTTTTAGAAGTACTTGATCAATTATTACGATTTAAATTGCATGATATGTTTCAAATATTATCCAGAATTTTTTTTTTAATCATTATGGATCGATTCTTGTTTTATTGGATTCAAAATTTATTTAGACCTAGGAAAGATTTGATCGTCCTAGTCCTTCCCCAACTTGGATTCCCCTCTCCTATATATGAGGGTGCCCTCCCTTTCCCCTACAACCACGATTTTGCAAATCTCCGTCGGATCCCAAATTTCTTAGAACCCTAACCCTAATCTTCGAAATCCCTAAACCAATTCCTAATCCCTAATTTCAGAATTTCTAAACCCCTGATACTAATCCCCAAATTCCTAACCCTAAATTCCCTCTCCCCAGATTTCTAAAAGTTATTTAATTATTCAATTGTTTTATTTCATTTATCGTGGTACGATAATTTTTCGTTGATACTGTACTTTACGATTATCTTCTTTTATCGAAACTTGTCTTGAATTAAAATTCTGAGAGCATTTTAGGGCCTTGGAGTTGCAAGACTCTTCCTTCCTTTATTTTACCTATTTGATCAATATTTGCTTAACATAATATATTTTTTTCTCTCATTTTTACCGAACAACTAAGTCCGTCTATCTTGATAGTCCTTAAATTCGAGGACGAATTTATTTCCAAGGTGGGTAGATTTGTAATCCCTCTTCCCGAATTTTCAATTTTATTTTAATATACATATTTTGTTTAGAAATGAATTTTTCTTAAAAGCAGTAAATACGATATTATGATGGTATTTTCTTGTGTAATTCGAACACTAGTTGAATTATAGTTCGGAAATGCTATTTGTTCTTAAATTTGGGTGATTGGAATTATAAAATGAGTTGTTATAATTTTGGGCTTCTCAAAAGATGACTTCTAAATATATATATATATGTTTAAAATATAGTTGATAACAATAAACATTATTTTGGTAATCAGTAAATGATTAAATTAAATCTCTATCTTTTGAACTAATAGATAATGATTGTTTCTTTAAAGTATTGTTAAGATTTCGATGAGGTTCATATTATATTTTTTAAAAAAATATAACTTTTGATATAAATAAGTAGAAGATTGTAGTATATTAATAGGATTAGTATTATCTAATCTTTTCCTTCCTCAAACTATATGCGTGATCCCCTCTAGGGCTTGATAACTATATATACGTATCAAGAATCCGCTACCCTTCCTTCTTATATATTAAGTGAATCTGGAGCCGACTCTCCCTGCCTCTTTATTCTCTTCGTACCAGCGTCCTACCATCCATCATCTCCCATCGCCATCACAAGCAACAACAGCCTCGCCTCACCCCATCAACCGAGCACCACTGCAACCCCCAACCCAACAGCCGTGCCACCATCATCGTCATCCCCGTACCACTCCGGTCAAACGACCAAAAGAAAGCATCCACCAATCGCCATATACTTAAACCACACAGAAGTATAACCACCAACAGCAATGACCACCACCACAGTAATCACCGTGTCCGGACCCGTGCGTCCGTGTCTACCCCTTCTTATTCTATTAAACCTTACAAATCCAGTTCGTGTCGGACACACCCGACACGAACAGTACCACCATTATCATCAAACACCGCCACCCTCACCATTTACCTCCGCTGCCGCGCCGCACCGTGGCCGAGGTCCTCTTCTCCGGCCGGTCGCCCCGAGAGCCACGCTAGCCGCTTCGAGTGGCAGATCCAGAGCAGTTGACCCGAGCCGTGCTTCCAGTGCCGGATCTTGAGCCACCTCCCGCCTCCTCCAGATCTGGAGCCGGTGACGAGAACTGGCCGTCATCGCTGCTACTTCTCCGATGGGCGAGTCGATGACGACGAGTTCCCCTCACCCTCGGCTATCCTCTCCCCGCGCCTGGCGAACGCCAGATCTAGCCCTGGCGGCCAACGCTTGTGGCCAAGCCGCTCCCCGCGTCCACAGGCATCGTTGCTGTGCGGCGGAGCCACCGCGCCTCGGTACTGGCGCCACGAGTCGTGCGACGTCTCTCTGACCGACTCTCCGCCGTACGACCGACGATTTCCGTCTCGCCGCACTACCGCTGACCGCAAGCTTCCTCGGTAAGCTCTGTGACCCCTCTCTCTTTCTTACTTTCTTTGGTCCTCTTTTAAAGAGGACAGTAGTTAACTTCTTTGGTTATTTGGGAACGAAAAACAAGGAGTGGTTGGGAGTATTAAATATAGTAATTATAAATATTTTATCATAGCACGTATTATTTGGTAACAGTGTATATATTAAGTACGAAATATGTGTGGATATGTTATAGGCAGCAGCAGTTTTATAAAAGTACCTTTATTTGGTAGCAGCTTCAAAATATATATTATTATTTTTGTTCAATGTTGTATCTTTATTAGGCAGCAACTTCAATGCAGTACACCATACGTATAGTTATGTCATGGGTATCCTTAGCAGTTGGGTATCCTTAGCAGTTTTATATAAGGACATATATATTATGATGCTCTTAGTAAGAGTTATTACTAGTATGGTTGTTTACATTATTATTATTATCATCATCATCATTATTATTATTATTATTATTATTATTATTAGATCTTATCATCATCAATTGTTACTATTCCACCATTGTAAATATTTATATCATATTTTCTAAAATAAATTTGTAATAAATATAATATCTGGTTTGGATACTCTGATTTCAAAATTGGATTTAGAAACCTAAAGAGCTTTTCTATAATTTTCTAATTATTATCTAAAAATATTGTGATATTATTTTCAAACATAGTGAATAAATTTCTAATTAGCTATAGTTATTTTCTAAGTATAAATTCTTCCTTAATTAGATTATATTGCCCTAATCATAACTGGTCGTACGTTCCTACTTCACGTGAATTTGCCTACTTAACATCGACCCTAGGCTAACAGGCCATTCTGGACTCAACGGACGATTTTGTGCACGGCCCGTCGGAATCCAACTCTGGACATACGGTTGGGTTCGTATCAGAAAACTGGATCCGTAGACATGTAGTTTGACGACTTTAGAGACCGTTGACTATGGTACGTTTTTCGGTGCAATGTGGGTCCAACGGCGGACACCGTTTTGGCCTGAAATTACCGTTTTGCCCCTGTATCCAGAATTGGACTTAAGGACAGGCGATCCTAGCTATTTTGACTATTCTGAGAACATTGGTAATGTTTATTTCAGCTTCCGGGGACTGTTGTACGGGTTTTGACTATTGTGGCATATTGAGTAGTTCTGACTATCGGTTTCACCAACAGAGGACCACAGGCGAGTACAGTTTATTGTCTGCATTTCGATATTGATTTTCACTATATTTCATTGGTTGGCCATTGGTTATGTGATTATTTTCTTTTATAAATTGTGAAGTCGGGAATTAGAAGTACCAAAGATATGTGATCTGACCATAGCCCGTGTTAGACATTGTAGCCCGTGTTTATTTTCTGCAGTAGTGTAGCCCATGTTTATTTTCTGCAGTAGTGTGGCCCGTGTTTATTTTCTGCAAGTAGTGTAGCCCGTGTTTATTTTCTGCAAGTAGTGTAGCCCGTGTTTATTTTCTGCAAGTAGACATTGTAGCCCGTGTTTATTTTTCATGCAAGTAGACCTCGTAGACCGTGCGGTGTAGTACCCCAGACCGATCACATATCAAAGGTACTTCTAACAGTTGGGAAAAGTATTTTGTGTCTATTTATTATTGGTTTATCGTATTTACTGTTTATTTTTAAAACTCATGATGGATGTCTAACCTTTGTTTTATAGTCATTTTCTTTATTTGAAATTGCATTCAGTGAATTGTGCTCGTTCCATTCCTGACTGGAAACCAACATTTTTCAGGTTAGCCGTGGATTCACTTAGCTTGGGGTGTGACGGGAATACTTGCAGACAAAAGCCTAGAGACTAGCTAGATAGTTGAGTTGTAGTCATTCATTTATTTGTACAAGTTTTTATTTTTCTACAAATATAAAACTTGTGATCATTGTAAGTTAAATTAATTATGTGAATGAGCATTGTTTGTGATTTTGATCTTCATGGCCGTGACAGCGTTCTACCGTCGACACTGCGGCGTAGGCTGGCTTGGACACGTCTCGTATCCGTTTTTAAAAAAAAATGGGTGTGGGTCGTGACATTGGGTCACATCATATCAGGAGCTGGAGTGGCAGTGGACCCCAAGAAGATAAAAGCAGTAGAAAGTTGGCCAGTACCCAAGACCGTAGCAGATGTGCAGAGTTTCTTGGGATTGGCAGGATATTACAGAAGGTTTGTGTCAGACTTTGCAAGGCTTTCAGCACCCATGACCCGCTTGACCCGGAAGGATGTACCATTTGTTTGGTCGGCAGAATGTCAGGCATCATTTGAGGCTTTGAAGCAAAAGTTGATATCAGCACCTATTCTTACATTGCCAGTTGGACCCGGAGGTTTTACAGTATATTATTATGTGTCAGGTAAAGGACTTGGATGTGTCCTTATGCAGCATGGGAAGGTGATAGCATATGCATCTAGGCAGCTTCGAGACCACGAGAAGAATTATCCAACCCATGATTTAGAATTAGCGGCAGTAGTGTTTGCTCTGAAGCTATGGAGGCATTACTTATATGGTGACCGAGTGGACATGTACACAGATCATAAAAGTCTGAAGTACATCTTTACTCAGAAATAGCTGAACATGAGGCAGAGAAGATGGTTGGAGTTGATTAAGGATTATGACGTAGAGCTTCAGTATCATCTAGGCAAGGCTAATGTAGTAGCAGACGCTCTTAGCAGGAGAGGCGGCGCATTTATGTTGACAACACAGAGGCATATCTTAGAAGACCTTCAGGAGATGGGCATCGAAGTTATACTTCCTAGTGATATAGGAGTTCTAACAAGTCTGCAAGTTTAATCCGACTTGGTAGGCAGGATCAAGGCAGCTCAGGCACAAGACCCAAGGATTCAGAAGCTTAGGGCAGAATGTAAGTCAGGACTCAGGAAGGAGATGAGAATTCATGAAGATGGTACACTTAGGTTTGGATCACGTCTATGTGTGCCTAGTGGAGATATCAGACAGGAGGTTATGGCAGAAGCTCACAGTTCTCAGTATTCTATTCACCCTGGAGGGACCAAGATGTACCGAGATATCAAGTAGCATTTTTGATGGAACGGGATGAAGAGGGAGATAGCTAGATTTGTTTCCCGCTTGGTATGTCAGCAAGTGAAGGCAGAACAACAGAGGCCAGCTAGGCTATTGCAACCGCTTCCTATTCTGGAATAGAAATTGGAGCATATTACAATAGACTTTGTGACCGGTTTACCGAGATCACCAAGTGGTAAGGACGCTATTTGGGTAATAGTGGGACCGACTTACGAAGGTAGCACACTTTCTTTCTTTCAGAGTAGGGCAATCTACAGAAAAGTTGGCAGAGTTATATATGCAACAGATAGTCAGGCAGCATGGAGTCCCTGTCAGTATTGTGTCAGATCGAGATACCCGCTTTACATCACATTTCTGGAAGAGCTTACATCATAGTCTGGGTACCAAGTTAAGATTTAGCACGGCTTACCATCCGCAGACGGATGGGCAATCAGAAAAAACGATTCAGACTTTAGAAGATATGTTGCGAGCTTGCACTTTAGATTTTGGAGGGTCTTGGGAGAGTCACCTGCACTTAGTCGAGTTCTCATACAACAATAGTTATCAAGCCAGTATACAGATGGTGCCATTCGAGGCACTATATGGTAAGAAGTGCAGGTCACCGCTTGCATGGGATGATATCGGAGAGAGTAAGATGTTAGGCCCAGAAATGATTGTTCAGACGGTTGAAGTGGTTAAGGGAATTAGAGAGCGACTTCGAGTTGCGCAGGATTGGCATCGTCATTGGGCGGACCAGTATCGTAGGCCGTTAGAGTTCTCTGTTGGGGACCACGTATTCTTGCGGATCTCACCTACTCGTGGGGTCATTAGATTTGGCGTTCGCAGGAAATTGAGTCCGCGGTACGTGGGCCCATTTGTTATCCTTGATCGGATAGGCGATGTTGCTTATCGTTTATCCCTCCCACCTTCGTTACGAGAGGTGCATGACGTGTTTCATGTATCTCAATTACGTAGGTATGTATTAGACCCAAGCCATATCCTCGATCATTCTGAGCTGGTTGTTGGTACCAACCTGTCTTACGAGGAACAGCCTGTGTCCATTTTGGACCGAAGAGAGAAGATACTCAAGAACCGAACAATTAGTTTTATCCATGTTGGTTGGGGTCATCACTCCTTGGGAGAGTCAACATGGGAACGTGAGCATGATATCCGATCACGGTATCCACACCTGTTTGACTCACAAGGTATATCTCTTCATGTATACCTTGATTGTCCTGATTCTTCATGCTTATCGCTTTATGGGTAGAGCTACTTGATATCGTAGATTGATGAATTTACATATATAGTACTTGCTTTTGATGTGGTAAAATGATTACTTGCTCACTAGAATTGCTTGCATTAGTTTAGCTCCGATATTTCTACCTGCTTGGATTTGAAATTTCGAGGACAGAATTTTTCTAAGGTGGGTAGAGATGTCACTCTCCGTTCCCAGAATACGTATTTTTATATATGTACAACTCATATATATTTATTATGTATTAACCTTTATTTAAGTTCCTATAAGTTTATGTTAATTAATTATCTGTATTTTATTTCTACATTTTATTTCTGCATTTTTCTTCCTGCTTTATTCTCTGTTTTGGTCTTATTGGGTTCGGCCATTGAGGGTTTTTCGGGTTCATGGTGGACAAACCCGGCCCACAAACTCCCACCTACTACCCTTCCTATTTAAAGCTTCCTTCTCCTTCTCTCTCCTCATTACTTCTCTTCACCATTACTTCTTCTTCTTCCTCTCATCACTCTCTCCACCAACCCAACAGCAGGCAAGTGCAAATCTTCCTCCTTGCTTGGAGAACCATTTTATGGTTCATTTCTCTTCCTCTAATGATCCTGAGAGAGTTTACTACTTAGCATTTTTGATTTCTGTGGCTTGTTTTTCCCAGATCTGAGTTGTTGTGGTTTCGGTTTTTCATGGGTTTGATCTCCCAACTTAGCGTGTATTCTCGGTTGTCCATGGGTTCTGAACCATGGGAACTTCATTTCTGGCTTGGGACGAAGGTCCCTGAGTCACGCACACGTCTTTGCATGTTTGTGTGTATTTTGAGTCACGCACACGTCTCTACGTGTTTGCGTGTATTTTGAGTCACGCACACGTCTTTACGTGTTTGCGTGAATTTTGAGTCACGCACACGTTCTTACGTGTCTGCGTGTATTTTTAGTCACGCACACATCCATGAGTGTGTGGATTTTTAGTCACGCACACATCCATGAGTGCGTGGATTTTTAGTCACGCACACATCCATGAGTGCGTGGATTTTTAGTCACGCACACATCCATGAGTGCGTAGATTTTTAGTCATGCACACATCCATGAGTGCGTGGATTTTTAGTCACGCACACATCTTTGTATGAGTGCGTGTATTTTTAGTCACGCTGTGCGTACGTGTATCACTTTTCACGCTCACTGTCCACGCCCATTTCCCATGCTCACTCCAGCTAGACTTGTTGGCGTGACTTCCTGACATGGGTGTTTTATTTGTTCTACAACTTATTCATTTAATGATGGCATGATAATTCTTCTATTATATCCTTACGCCTTTTTGCATGAACTTAATAATCATGATATGTTAATATTGATAATACAGATTGTTACGTGGAATGCACCTTGTGTCCTGATTGATCCATGGATACCCAGTGAGACTGGACTTAACCTAGAGAGTTGTAGACTCGACCCCAATTAATACTAAATGACTTTCATGCCTTGTCACCATTGATAATGATTGTTACATTGACTAATAATTGATCATGCGTTCCTAGTTGGAACTAAGAGACTGGCTAGTCGTCTTATTGAATTGAATGAATGAGACACGTTCATATAATGAACTATTGAAATCGATTAGCCGATCCCGAATATTGGCATACAGACACATGCAGGCTTCAAAGTAATTATTTATTATTTAATTATTTATTTATATTACAAAAATAGCATGTGTACTTTATGGTCAAGATATGATTATTCCGTGGTTAGTTTGATTGTTGCATTACGCTATGTAAGACCTACAACCTAGCCGCACGGGTATCGTTGTAGAGTTGCGCATATCGTACCCCGTACATAAGTACTCATTTGAATGATTATGATCCACGGCATGGGATTTCGCTTAACATAGAGGCTTTAAGTTAAATAAAATAATGATGGCATGGAGAGAATGGATTCCCGAGTTCTTACATGGCAGCCCTCTTGGGACTAGTAGTGCCCGACAGGCCGGCTGGTTCCCACAGATACTGTAAATCTGTCACACGGGTAGGGAACGGTATCTGCTTATATTATTAAATTGTACATGCTATATTAACGGCGGGCGTCCCGCTGGGACTAGTCTAATTACATGATTGGCGCAATTGATTGATTGGATAGACTAGCCTTGCTCGCACATAGTAAGAACTGAGGAATCCCACTTGCATAAATCCAGGATAACTTGGGACTCACAATAGTAAGCCGTAGGAGTTGATTGGCCGTTCAAGATGATTTGTTTGTGTACTGTACCTACTCTGTTGCCTAACTGAGATGATCAGAATGTCAAGACATGACGGGCCAACTTCTGTCCTTGTTTGGTTGGGAGGTTGGTTCGAAGTGTCGTAATGTTATGTGAATCCTAGTGGAAAGCAGAGATATTATTATATTCTCTTACTTAGGTTTAATCCTTCATATCGTCCTTCCTTGTGGTACTTGCTATTAGAGGTCTAACCTCTCTGGTTTTGCATGGCCAGATTTAGAGCCGGTTCCCGAGGATCCAGCTTACTTCCACCTCCAAGATGGTCAATACTAGAGGGATGATCGCAGGAGGACTCGAGTGGGTTCCTTACTTCACCGCTCGTTTTGTTATTTACTTTATACTTAGCCGTTTGGCACCGACATGTTAGTCGGATCGTCTTGTACTTACTTTTGCATAATTGTAACTAAGTCAGACTGCAGCTGATGACAATTGTGTATACGTTACTATACCATCTGGCTATGTTTTGTAAAGCCAGATCTCCAGAACATTTTGACTGAGCGTTTGGGACGCCTTACTACTTTATCTTACATGTTCTCTATTCTGTTTCTTGTTTGAATGATTGAGACAATAGATGTGAAATGACCATAGTGAGACTTTCATGTAGTATGCACCCCCCTCGTCTGGTTAGCATTGATCATATTACGGTATTCATCTACCCGTAATACTTAGCTGGCTGAGTCATTCCCCCGCTCTCCAGTATTCTGGTTCTGGGGCGTGACAATTGTTCAGTTGTATCTATTGGATTTGATATCTTGTTTTGTGGATGAGATCTAGATTACCTTATTAGACATAGCTACATGACATGTATACACTAAACAGTGTTCTACCGTCGACACTGCGGCATAGGCTGGCTGTATCCGAAAAGCGGGTGCAGGTCGTGATAATTTTTTTGGTGGCCCATGTAGATCTACGTTCATCACTTCGGTTACGTAATTGTACCGACATGAGCCTACGAATAGGATAAGAACTCTTAGGATCTCATCCACGTGCCTTGACTCGTTATTGGTCTCTTTTCTTGATTTTAATCGAATCCTTGATTTGCATCCTGCTTGAAATCTTTATGTCTAAATGTTTCTTTTATTGCAGTCAATGGATTCTCAAGACAGGAACAACACTCCCTTGAACACTCCACCGACTGCGGGCAGATTTTATACCTACGCGACTCCACCAATGCAAGGAGGCCAGCTCACTCATCATGGCAAACCGACTCAACCGTAGTACTCGAGATTTCGCAGAGATGATATTCCACCACCCTCAGTTTCCTCTGCAGACTCCACAGCCAGCACCCATTCCGCATCCAACACCCATTCTGCATCCAGCACCGGTTCTGTCACGACCCGTATCCAGTATAGGGGCATGAGAAGTGGGTACGTCCAGCCTGCGCCGCAGTGTCGGTGGTAGAACGCTGTCCTAGGTTACTATCTACTCAACAACTCACGCAATTATATAATGTACTTGTCAAATCTCAACTCCGAATGGAGGACAAGTATAGATATAAAAATCTCAATCACAGTCTAAGTACAATAAGATAACACGAAAGTTTATAACTAAAGACTAAACAACAACAATTTAAAAACTACTAAATAATAATAACTCAAACAAACTCATATCTCAAGTTATTACAATTCAAGTTCTAAAACATGAAAACTAAACCAAGTCTACTAGCTAGTCTCCCGATCACTCCTGAGTGTCGGGGCCAAAGGTAGCTAAGCCATCTCCTGCTCCAAGGCAAGTAGGGAAAATGTCCCCAGGGCAATCATCTGTAATATTTTTAACAGGTCCAGTCAGGACAGAAACGAGTACAATTCATCAAAAAATCCCAAGTAAATGACAGAGAACTATAAAGCAGTTATAGACAGTTGTATTGATGAACATGGCAGTTTGTACGATATGAACTGTGTCATAGAAATAAAGAAGTTCATCTCGAGCAAGTTCAGTATGAAGGACTTGGGGGAAGCTGATGTGATCTTAGGGATCAGGATCATCCGGACAGACACTGGACTAGCACTGTCACAGTCTCATTATATTGAGAAGATGATCACACGCTACGGGCCATATCAGGATCTTCCAGGGATCGATATACCGTACAGGTGTGATCTGAAGCTGGAGCCTAATTCGAGAGAAAGCGTCAGACAGCTGGAGTATACAAGCGTAATCGGGAGTTTGATGTATGCTACTACTGCCACAAGGCCTAATATAGCTTTCGACGTAGGAATGTTGAGTCGTTTCACAAGCAACCCAGGTGTTGAACACTGAAAGGCTGTGAAACGGGTTATGAGATATCTCAAAAAGACTCAGACATGTGCACTACACTACAGCGGAGATCCGTCGGTAGTGGAAGGCTTTAATGATGCCAGCTGGTGCTCAGAGATGGAGAGCGAGAGGTCCACAGGCGAATTTATTTTCACAATGGGTGGAGCTGCTATATCATGGAAGTCGAAGAAGCAGACTATGCTCTCGCGGTCATCCATGGAATCTGAGTTCTTTGCACTTGATACCACAATCGAGGAAGCAGAATGGCTTCGAGAGCTCATGTATGATCTTCCAGTGGTTGGGACACAAATACCGATAATTTCGATATACTGCGATAACCAGACGACTGTGGCGGTGGCATCAAATAATCTCTTCAACAGAAAGAAGAGGACTGTACGGTTGAAGCACAGGGCAGTACACGACCTTATCAAGAGAGATGTAATTGCAGTGATTGATGTTCAGAGTCAGGAGAACCTGGCGGATCCGTTCACCAAAGGCCTCAAGCGCCAGCTGGTCAATGACACAGCGTATAAAATGGACTTGAATGCATTCTGATAGTGTGTCTTTGTAATCCTACCATAAAGTTTTATGCTATTAGTTCAAAAAGAAATCTACTAGGTATCTAACTTTTGGTTCAAGGGAGGATCACTGACTGAAAAACTATCAGGAAATAGTAGGTACTTGTTCTCTGGAACATGGAAGGGTTACGGACCCATAACCACTGTTGTCTACTATGTGTTTTCTGCAAAACAAACCCCGTAGGAAGGTTGGCTTAAACGCCTTAATGAGTTCTCAGGCAGAGAGAATGCCTGGTGTGCTTTACATGAAGCACGGTAGCATAGCACTACAAGGAGTAAAACTCCATGCTACAGTGGGATGACTCCACTATGAGGTTCCCAGGTAGGAATAATGCCTCGGTTTTGCAAGCCAAGTCATAGCGGTGTAGCATCGCAAATAGGCAGATAGCCTAATGTTGTATGATGAAATTAAAGGGTTGTAGATAGCACTACAAAGGGGAGGGTGTCATGCCCCGATTCCGTAGAATCGATAGTCGTCCCCCGGGTGTGATGTCGTGCGAACCTAAGTTGCGATCGCACAAGGCATAGTCATAAGGTTATCCGAAACACAACATCAAGTTAGAGTACGCAGAGAATTTGAATAACACATTTGAAATAGAAAGATACTTTTCATTAATAATAAAAACATCATTTATATGACTTCTTTACAATCAGTGCCGCGCGGGCTACAACATGACTCGACTTACAAAACGAACGCCGATGAGCTAGTCGTTCCATACATTACATCCCTTTTTACAAGAAAAATATTACACTTTCCACCTGCTAATGAGGGGAGTCGAGTCGCCATCTTATCTTCTTTGGACTGAGTGCAGGGTCTTCAAATGGATTCAGGAAACAAGCCTTCGACGCACGAGAGAGGCTTCAAAAGTAGTCGCCGCCTTGAGCTTTAGTCGGCATGCCCTTCTTGGTTCGGGGTACCTGTGTTGGAGAGCGAGAATCAGTACATTACACTTTGTACTGGTGCATGACAATTTTAGTTCAATACTCTCATTTGGTTAAAGAGTTTATATGACATAACTAGTGAATCTTTCTAACCATCCTAATGGATTTTAGACAAGCATATGACAAGAATAGTATGATTTATTGTTAGAACTTACCCACGACAGATCCCGCCGTGCACCTTGAGATTTCCTTCCATGTCTATTGTTATCAAGTGTAAGTTACGTGTTTTGGTCACTGATATCACAAGCCATCCTGGACGTATAACTTTGTTAGCCGAGTGTCCTTTCAACACAAGTAGCGAGCCCTGTTTCAAGTCCCTGACTAACCCGTGCTATCATCCAGCACAACTATACCCTGTTTTCTCCTAGGCCAAAATGGTCTCGTGGCCTCGGGTTGTCGCTCGAGGAAACTGTTACCTTGTCGACAAGTTGTCCTTGACCGTGCAATTTACTATTTTATTTACTAAGACATAGCCTATGTTTCTTGTAAGAACTTGACCATTTCATCGTGCCCATGCCTTTGCATTTATCCTTTTTACTTGTGACAACTTAATGATTGAACTAAGAAGGGGTCGAGAAGCGAAGGGTCAGTCACTCACCTTGAGTTTGCTCGAGACGAGGGACTTGTTAGCACGCTAGGTGTCGCCTACGCGATCACCTAAAATCGTACAAGCAACCGAATAGAGCACTGTATTATTCAAGAAATTCGATATGAAGTGCGAGTTCGAAATACAAGCTATGAAAACCATCGAAAACATTCACGAAAATGCATTCAGAAAACCAAAGCCAAAACCAATGCAAGTGCGGCATAAAAAGCAGAGCAACGGGAGGTCTCTCCCGACTCAGCCGCAGAGTCTATCCTCGAGGCACAACCCGCTGAATATGGGACTTGGTTTCGAAAAAGCCATTCCATAACAAGGAATGGATCTTAATTCAACCATTCCCGTTCGACCGATTCGACCGATTCCGACCTATCGACTCCGATCGAATCGATTTGACAGTGTTCCTTTCTCGCGCACCCCGTAGACGGAGAACGGGACACGATGTAGGGACGGGGCACTACACCATAACCAACTAAAAAAAGTTTCATTCTCGAAACTTAAGAATAGAACCTACCTCTATGTGAACAATGAAGAAAATTTCTCCTTCATCTCCGATTCAAGCTCCCAGGTCGACTCCTCGGCCGTGTGGTTTCTCTAGAGGATGCGGACGAGTGGGATAGCACGGTTTTGAAGAAGCTTATCCTTGCGCTCCAAGATTTGTATATGCCCTTCCATATATGATAAGTCCGTATTTAAATCCAGCTGACCCAAATCAACTACATAGCTCGGATTATGCACGTACTTTTGCAACTGTGAGACATAGAAGATATTGTGCACATCCGATAGCGCAAGCGGCAAGGCGATTTGATAAGGTACTGGGACGATTTGCTTCAATATTTCGAAAGGACCTACGAATCTTGGGCTCACCTTTCATTTCGCACCGAACCTGGAAACTCTACGCATAGGCATCACCTTCAAGAATACATGGTCGCATTCCAAGAACTCGAGGCGACGTCGATGCTTGTCGACATAGCTCTTCTGTCGACTTTATGCTATTTTTAATCTTTTCTATATCAACTTAACTTTCTGTACGGTATGCTCCACCAGCTCTGGGCCGAGTATCTGTCGCTCCCCGACTTCATTCCAACAAATAGGCGATCTGTACTTCCGGTCGTACAAAGCTTTATACGGCACCATTTGGATGTTGGACCGATAGCTATTGTTATATACGAACTCGGCCAGTGGTAGGTGAACGTCCCAGCTTGACTTCAAGTCGATCGCACAGTCGTAACATGTCTTTGAGAATTTGGTTCACCGCTATGTTTGGCCGTCGGTCTGAGGATGATAAGCTGAGCTGAACTTCAACTTGGTCCCCAGCACTAACTGAAGGCGACTCCAGAAGTGCGACATGAACTGTCCATCTCGATCCGAGATGATAGATACTGGGACCCCGTGCGGCCGAACTATTTCGTCAAGATATATCTGAGCAAGGCAGTCGACGCTCCAAGTAACTTTAATAGCAATGAAGTGCGCTGACTTGGTTAGTCGACCGACGATGACCCAGACGGCATCGTTCCCCGGTGACGTCTTCGGCAGGCCAACAACAAAGTCTATAGTAACGTGACCCCATTTCCACTCTAGAATGGCCAGGTTCTGCATCTCTCCGCCTGGTCGCTGGTGTTCAACTTTGACTTGTTGATAGGCCATACATTGTGAAACGTAGAGCGCTACGTCCCTCTTCATGCCGTGCCACTAAAAGATAATGCGGAGGTCCTTATACATCTTGGTGCTGCCAGGATGCAAGGAATATTTTACATAATATACCTCCGACATTATCTCCTTTCTGAGTTCTGCGTCATCCGGAATGTATAGCCGACCCTTCACTCGCAACACTCCCGACTCGTCCTCTGCAAAGTTAGATGCATTCCCCGTTGATATCAGCTTGCGCATCTTCTCTAGGTATAGATCGCCCTTCTGAGCATACTTGATTTTCTCCAATAAGCTCGGTTCCAGCCGTAGTTGCGTTAGCTTCACGTCTCTGAGTCGAACTCGAAGTTCAATGCCCATTGCTTCCAAGTCACGCAGCAGTCGATTGTTGATGGATAGAGAAGCTATGTACTTCCGACTCAGTGCATCCGCCACAATATTTCCTTTGCCCGACGTATATTCGATCGATAGCTCGTAGTCCTTGATTAGTTCGAGCCACCTCCTCTGCCGCAAATTGAGATCCTTCCGGGTGAAGAGATACTTAAGGCTTTTCTGGTCCGTATAAATCTTGCACGCCACAGCTTTAACGCGAACACAATCGCCTCTAGTTCTAGGTCGTACGTGGGGTAGTTCTACTCGTGCGACTTTAGCTGTCGAAAAGCAAAAAATATCACCTTATCCCGTTGTATGATCACACACCCCAAGCCCTGGCCAGAAGCATCGCTGAATATTTGAAATCCCTCGATCCCTTCAGGAAGAGCGAGTATCGGGGCCGAAATGAGGCGCTGTTTTAGCTCCTGGAAAGAAGTTTCGCAGTCGTCCGACCACTCGAACACGACTCCCTTTTGGGTGAGGCAAGTCAAAGGCGATGCAATCTTTGCGAAGTCTTTCACGAAGAGTCTATAGTATCTCGCCAAGCCCAAAAAGCTTCAAATTTTGGTGACTGACACGGGTTGTTTCCAATTAGCAACTTTCTCGACTTTCTTTGGATCGACTGAAATGCCCGCGGCGGAGATGATGTGCCCAAGGAATGAGACGCCGTTTAGCCAAAACTCGCATTTGCTCCTCTTCGCATACAACTGATGATCTTGAAGGGTTTAAAGTACTGTCCGCAGGTGTTTCGCGTGTTGCGCTCAATCCTTCGAGTAGACAAGGATTTCGTCAATGAAGACTACTACGAACTTGTCAACGAACGGTCGAAACACTCGATTCATTAGTTCCATGAATACGACTGGGACGTTTGTTAGACCGAATGGCATCACCAAGAACTTGTAATGGCCGTAGCGAGTGCAGAAGGTAGACTTTAGCACGTCGTTTGGCTTGACTTTGAGTTGGTTGTAACCCGATCGCAGATCAATCTTCGAAAACACCGTTGCACCTTGGAGTTGATCGAACAAGTCATCGATGCAGGGCAGGGGGTATTTGTTCCGAACGGTGGCCTTGTTCAATTCCCGATAGTCGATGTAGAGTCACATCGATCCATCCTTCTTCTTCATAATAGCACGGGCGTACCCCACGGCGAGACACTTGGACGGATAAACCCTTAATCAAGCAATTCCTGCAGTTGAGCCTTCAGTTCTTTCAATTCTGTCGGGGCCATTCTATACGGAGCTTTCGAGATCGGCCGAGTATCGGGGAATGTGTCGATAGTGAATTCGATTTCTCGATCGGAGGGCATTCCGGGTAGCTCGTCCAGGAACACGTCGGGGAATTCTGCCACAACGTCGGGCTGACCTACGTTTGCACCTTCCAGTCGCGTGTCTCGAACAGACGCCAAGTAGCATTCGCATCCAGAATGTAGCATCCTTCGAGCAAAAATTATCGAGATCACCATGCATGTCGACAATGCTTCACCACATGCGTAGCAGAATTCGGGCACTCCAGGAATACGGAAGGTGACCTTCTTTCCTGCACAGTCAATTGTGGCGTTGCAAGGACTGAGCCAATCCATTCCCAGTATGATGTCGTAGTCCTTCATGTCTAAAACTACCACATCAAGACCGATCTTTTGTCCCCCTATACATATGACTCCGTCACTGTAGGCTAAATTCATGAGTAGTGTCGCTCTCGAAGCTACGCTTGCGCTAAGGTTGAGGTCCAATGATATGATAAAAAAATTGTGCTCGGCGGCGAAGTCCGCCGCTATGAAACTATACGAAAGCGCCTGAATCAAATAACACACGAGCATGTACATTATTGAAATTTAATATACCTGACACGACCGTAGAGGCGAATGCTTTATCCTGCGTCATAGCATAGACTCGCCCTTGAGCATTAGGACGTCGGTCTTGGTTATTGGGTTGAGGGGGGAGGAGGTCGGGACGCCTGTACTCGATTCTCTGGACGGTTATGTTGCGGTGGATTCTCTGGACGGTTATGTTGCGGTGGATTCTCTGGACGGTTTTGTTGAGGTGGAGCATTACGATGATATTTTCGGCACTCTCATTTTTATGACCCAATTGTCTACAATAGAAGCACCCACCATCGTTGACATAACACCTAGCGGCATCGTGTCCAGTAGAATTGCACTTGGCACAACGGGGAAATGAGTTAGGACCCTGGTAGCCGCCACTGTTTTAACGCTTTGACGTATGGTTGTTACCACTTTATATCTTGGACGTTGTGTTCTTGTACTTCGGGACCGCTATGAGCACCAATGGAGCCCGCAGGCCCACTTCAAATCGGCGCACCTGGCACTCCTCCGTCGGCAGAAACGCACTCGCAAATTTCGACAATCGGTTGAAATCTGCGGCGTACTGTTTAACTGTCATGTTCCCTTGCTTTAACTGCATGAATTTGTTTTCCTTTTCTCGTCGAACGGCTAAGGGAAGGTACTCGACTTTGAAAGCTTTGCGAAACGTGGCCCAAGAGATCGACGCCTGGGTGTTGTCGCGTTGAATCGCTCATTTGTGCACGGCCCACCAGTCGTGTGCGTTTGATCGTAGTAGAAGTTGTGCGCAGGCGACTTGCTTCGATTCTTCAATGCTGAGGAGCTCGAAGTTGTCTTCTAACTCTTCCAACCAGTCGATGGCAACAGAAGGGCCTTCGGTGCTGCTGAAGGAAGCGCGGCACGCTTTCTTGAATTCTGACACTTCGAAGTTGTACCTTCTCAGTATCGCGGTTTGATGCTCGGGCTCCTCTGGTTCTACATCGATGGGTTGGACCGTCGATGCGGTGACAGTAGGCACAATTGCAGAGTTCCCATTGGCCACAATTGTCTGGACGATCTGCTACAGAGTATCAAACTGTCTCTGTTGAAGCTTTGTCTGTGCATCGAAGCGAGCTTCGATTTGTGCTTCGAATTAGACCTATCGCGTCTCCGTTTGCTTATGTCGGTCCTCGGACTGCTTGTGCTGCGCCTCCATCATGCACAGCATCCTCTCGGAAGTATTGTTAGAAGGTCCGCCCCGCGAACTGCTCGAACCGCTGGAGCCACTTTGTTCGCACTCGGCCGCGGGTTCTGGCGCTTCTACAATACATAGTCACATACATCAGTCTCGAAAATATTACGGACTCATTGTATGGAATAACTTATCTCATCGATGCAAGGTCAAAGGTTTAAGACTCTAGACGGAAGGCCAAAGGAAGTAAAGCCGTGCTCTGATACCATTATGTCACGCCCCGATTCCGTAGAATCGGTAGTCGTCCCCCGGACGTGATGCCGTGCGAACCTAAGTTGCGATCGCACAAGGCATAGTCATAAGGTTATCCGAAATACAACATCAAGTTAAAGTACGCAGAGAATTTGAATAACACATTTGAAATAGAAAGAGACTTTTCATTAATAATAAAAAATTCATTTACATGCCTTCTTTACAATCAGTGCCGCGCGGGCTACAACATGACTCGACTTACAAAACGAACGCCGATGAGATAGTCGTTCCATACATTACATCCCTTTTTACAAGCAAAATATTACACTTTCCACATGCTATTGAGGGGAGTCGAGTCGCCATCTTGTCTTCTTTGGACTGAGTGCAGGATCTTCAAAAGGATTCAGAAAACAAGCCTTCGACGCACGAGAGAGGCTTCAAAAGTAATCACCGCCTTGAACTTTAGTCGGCACGCCCTTCTTGGTTCGGGGTACTTGTGTTGGAGAGTGAGGATTAGTACATTACACTTTGTACTGGTGCATGACAATTTTAGTTCCATGCTTTCATTTGGTTGAAGAGTTTATATGACTTAACTAGTGAATCTTTCTAACCATCCTAATGGATTTTAGACAAGCATAGTATGATTTATGTTAGAACTTACCCATGGTAGAGCCCGCCGTGCACCTTGAGACTTACCATATCCTTCCATGTCCATTGTTATCAAGTGTAAGTTACGTGCTTTGGTCACTGACATCGCAAGCCATCCTGGACGTATAGCTTTGTTAGCCGAGTGTCCTTTCAACGCAAGTAGCGAGCCCCGTTGCAAGTCCCTGACTAACCTGTGCTATCATCCAGCACAACTATACCCTGTTTTCTCCTAGGCCAAAATGGTCTCGTGGCCTCGTGTTGGCGCTCGAGGAAACTGTTACCTTGTCGACAAGTTGTCCATGACCATGCAATTTACCATTTTATTTACTAAGGCATAGCCTATGTTTCTTTTAAGAACTTGACCATTTCATCGTGCCCGTGCCTTTGCATTTATCCTTTTTACTTGTGACAACTTAACGATTGAACTAAGAAGGGGTCGAGAAGAGAAGGGTCAGTCACTCACCTTGAGTTTGCTCGAGACGAGGGACTTATTGGTGCGCTAGACGTCGCCTACGCGATCACCTGAAATCGCACAAGCAACCGATTATAATATTGTATTATTCAAGAAATTTGATATGAAGTGTGAGTTCGAAATACAAGATATGAAAACTATTGAAAACATTCACGAAAATACATTCCAAAAACCAAAGGCAAAACCAATGCAAGTGCGGCACGAAAAGCAAAGCAACGGAAGGTCTCTCCCGACTCAGCCACAGAGTCTATCCTTGATGCGCAATCCGCTGAATATGGGGACTTGGTTCCGAAGAAGCCATTC
Organism: Iris pallida; assembly: GCA_029216955.1. Lineage (NCBI taxonomy): Eukaryota > Viridiplantae > Streptophyta > Magnoliopsida > Asparagales > Iridaceae > Iris > Iris pallida. Next base: position 36,162 of record JANAVB010024089.1, read on the forward strand.
CATAATGGGGAATGGATCTTAATTCAACCGTTCCCGTTCGAACGATTCGACCCATTCTGACCTATCGGCTCCGATCGAATCGATTTGACAGTGTTCCTTTCTCGCGCACCTGTGGACAGAGAACGGGGCACGATGTAGGGACGGGGCACTACAGAGGGTGTCCCCATATTACAGTAGTACGACACCATGATGAGGTACCCAGGAAGGGGTAAAGCCTCGGCTTTGTAAGCCATATCATCGCGGCGTAACACCGCAAAGAAGCCTTAGGCTTCATGCAGGGTAGAATGGCACTACAAAGAGGCTGTGACCTCATGCTACAGTACTACAGTAGTATGACACTACGATGAGGTTCCCGGGTAGGGGTAATGCCTCGGCTTTAGGCTATATCATAGCGGCGTAGCACCGCAAGGAAGCGCAAGGCTTCATGCCACGTCTCTTTAAAAAAAACTCACCTATAGTGTATGAAAAGAGATATCAGGCCGTCTCTTAAGGGTAAATTTGTAGACGCCCAAATTTTACACTGAAACCAGGCTGGCATAGGGCCTTAATGTGCAGCCAGAAACACATTTAGCTACACTTTGTGAGTGGAAAAAATTAAAATTGTGGTGCAGAATTCAAGGCATAGTCCATTCTTGTATCACATTATTTAACCCATGTGGAAAGATTCAAGTCGTCAGCGACATCTATCCTAATACAAAATGGATAGTTACTGTGGGGAACGCTCAACCCTAGACACATATATGTTATGATATGTGGGAGATTGTTGGTGCATTTATTACTTTACATGTAGAGAGCTTGCTCTCAATATGCCTAGTGAAGTTTAGTCGTACAACGGAAATACACCATGAGTTATCTCAACATATATACTAGTATGTGTTGTTGGGATATGCACATGGGGTGGTGACCCTAAGAAGGGAACCAAGTGGGTGATTTTACTAGGAGGTAAGGATAAGGCTCCAAATTAAGCATTCATGCTTTTTGCTCTTGGAAAATTAATTTCCATTGGGGCTAAGCCTCGTAGGGGCTTAGCGACTCTTTCCCGGACTCGGACTCGGACTTGGGCACATGTGGCGTAATATGACATTTTTGTTGGCGCACTTTGCACTTAGCACGTCGCATGGCGCATAGTGCGCTTAAGTTGCGCTCGTTGCGAGAGACACTTGCGTGGCCCGTTGCGCGCCCAGGTTGCGCGCCCCAGTTGCGCTGCCCATGTACGTGCCTAGATTATGCTGGGTTGTGCGGGGTGCTCGGGTGCGCAGTTTCACGGGGTACGCGAGGTGTGCAGGTGCGCGGGTGCACGGGCGTGCTGGTTGCGCCAGTTGCGACAGCTCACGCAGGTTGCGCTGGTTGCGCCAGTTGCTCCAGCTCGTGCAGGTTGTACTGGTTGTACCGTGTGCGCAGTGTGCGTTGATGGCACATGGGTAACCCATTCTTTGGTGCAATACGCACAAGTTGTGGCTTTCCACGTTCTGACTAATTCGTAATGTACGATAACTGATCCTAAAATTTCGGATCTAACATCAAGTCATTACGCACATCTCAGATCTGGGCGGTTACAGCAGTTGCTATATAAACAGAGCTTCTCTTCTCTCTCGTACATAACTTAGACTTCAGAAAAAAAAAAGATTTCCAGAGAAAAGAGAGCTTCTCGAGCCAGAGTTATTATGCACCTTGTTCCTCCTCGCGTAACTAGATTTCTGTCCTTGTCTTTCCGAGCAGTCCGTCTTAGAGCAGATTACCAGAGCGTTCCAGAGGTCTTTCGAACTTGCTAGTTCCTGAAAGCTGACCGTATGGGCGGATCTAGCTTTGAGCAGTGGTGTTCTTGACACCCCCAGCACGCCACCTTTCATCTATCGCATGTCATCGTTGCTGCTGCCTCTAGCAGTTCGCTTAGTATCTTCTTTTTAGAAGTGCTACTGTCGTTTGCTACGTTTACGAATCTTTTTACATTCTCATAAATTCAGAATCCTCCTAGGATCTCTGTTGCGCACCTTCCTGGAAGTGTTGCGTTGAAACATTAATTTTATAATTGTTTCGTTCTCTCAGTTTTCCATCGATTATTGTGCCCCGGCACTAACAACTATCGTCATCCTTCTTCATCCCCAATATTATCTAAATTATTTAAAAACGAAAATCTTCTTTTTATTTACAACCTAATCATAATTCTAACCTTAATCTAAAATTAGTTAATAAGCATCCATCTTCCTTCTACTCCCTAATCAAATTCAAACTATTATCTATTCTTATTCTCCGCCCCGTCTTCATGCCACCACAAGGCCAATATGAGCCTACATTTTTTTTCTACAGAGAAAGAGCATAAATTTTATTCTAAAGTTTTTATATGAAAAAAAAACATTTCTGTGAAAATGAGCCTGTTTATATTTTTGAACAATGGAGGATTTTACAACATATATAAACTAGTCAGACTTACAAAGCCCAAATCAACATAAACATATTAAAAAAAAATACTTGATATAAGGTTTTATGCTAATCTTTGCTTAAATGCATGAAATTATCATAATTTTCATATTAAAAAAAAATGATTTGCTCATAGAAAACATAGCTATGGTTGTAGATTGTAGGCCTAAAAGCTACTCTAGCCTTGGCCTTCTATAGTTTTTTTGAGCCCGAGTTTAATTTAACATCCATAAATCATAGACAACTTGAAGTCCAAATTAGACTTGTTTAAGAGTTACTTTTGTTCGAAATTAAAACTGAATGTATATGAGTTTGATATCAAAAGTGTTTATAAAGTTATTCGAATTCATCATTTCATTGACAACCAAGGCAATGTGATCTCTGATGTTGACAACATTCTAAGTGAAGCAGTAAGGTATTTTACAGAACTGTATCACCAATCTGATTATATATCATATTTTCCTAATATTGTTAACAAGAAACTTGTTACCCAAGAAGGCAACCAACAGCTGCTCGCTCCGATCCTTATGGAAGAAGTTGAGGAGATAGTGAAAAGAGCTGACCTTGACAAAGCCCCAGGCCCTGATGGGTTCGGGAGCAAGTTCTACAAAGTTTACTGGGAAGATATAAAGGGCCAAGTATTGGAGGCAGTCACTGAGTTCTTTGAGCATGGAAAACTATTACGAGAGTACAATCATACATTTCTATCTCTGATACCGAAGAAGGAAGGTGAGACAGAGCTCTCAGACTATCGACCCATAGCATGTTGTAATTATATCTATTAATTAATTACGAGTGTTATGTGTCGTAAGATAAAGGAGATGATGACAAAGCTGGTTTCTAAGAACCAAGCCGCATTCGTCAAAGGAGAGCCACCTCAAAAAATTCTTTACTAGGGCATGAATTTGTTAGAGACTTCAACTGCCTGGTGGCAAAAAGGCCTACATTAAGCTGGATTTACGAAAAGCTTATGATTCAGTCAATCGGGAATTCGTCTGCGCTATGATGCTGGCCATGGGGTTCTCTAACATATGGGATAGAGTGAGAGAGTGTATCATAACAGCCACATTCTCCGTACTCATTGAGGGTCGGTCGTAAGGTTTCTTCTCCGGCAACAGAGGACTCCGACAAGGGGACCCATTATTCCCATCTCTCTTCTCATTGGTTATGGAGTACTTCACATATTTGATGGATGTTGGTGTTTTATTCTATGTGTGTGTGTGTTCACAACATTCTATTGTTAAAAGATAGTCCCACATCGGAAAATCACACCAATATGTATCTCTATATTACTTATGAAGGAATAGAGAGATGCACATGGGTTGAGGCCCAATGGAGGGTGCCATGTGGGGGGATTTTACATAGAGGTGAGAATAAGAAACCAACTTTTGGCCAAAATGAAAATAGATTGGAGCTAAGCCCCGAAGGGGCTTAGCGACTCGGACTCGGACTCGGACTTGGACTCGGACTCGGGCTCGGGCTCGGGCTTGGGCTTGGGCTAATGGGCTTTTGAGGCTTATTGTGGCTTTTTGATGGCACTTTGCACTTAGCACGACAGCTCGTCGCAAGGCGCATTGTGCGCTTTAGTTGCGCTCGTGTGCGAGCCTCTGCGCGGCCCTGCGTGGCGTGCGAGGCGTACGGAGCGTACGGGACGTACGGGTCGAGCGGGTCGAGTGGGCCGTTCAAATTATGTAACGTTCGCGGGTCTTGTGGGCTCAGATCCGGAAATGGCTCAGATCCAGAAAATCCGGATCTGGCATTAAACCAGGGCGTGCGTTCAGAATTTGAAAAGCCCACCTCGTGCCTATAATATCAGGAGCATCTCCTCTCTCCAGGGTTACAGAAAAGAATTAAAGAATTTCCAGAGAGAGAGAGAAGTGCTGCTGCTATTCCGAGGAGTCGTCAACATTTTTGGCCAGCGTTCTAAAGTTCTCTTCGAACTTGCTGGTTCCTGGAGGCTTGTCCGTAAGGCGGATATAGCTTTGAGCGCCGGTGATCTTTCACCCCAGCAGGCTTTCTTCTTCCTCTGTTGCCTTCGAGAATACCGTCGCTTCTCTTTAGAAGTTATACGGTTCTGTTGCCTTCGAGAATACCGTCGCTTCTCTTTAGAAGTTATACGGTTCTGTTGCCTTCGAGAATATTACGAAATCTTTTTAGATTCCCGTAATACAACATCACCTTCTTTAAGGTGTGTTGCTGGAAACATTATCTTTACAATAGTTTCTGAATTCGTGGTTTTCCATCGATTGTTCGCCAAGGGACTAACAATCTCAAAGCTATATCAAAAAGATGGATAACTCACGTGCATCGCTCGTCAATACCGACTTTAACAAGTTGGAGAAATTCGACGGTAAATATTTCCAAATCTGGAAACGGAAAGTAACCTTAAACATTCAACTCGTGGAAGTTGATCACGTGCTAAATGAGGAAGAACCGATCGTTCCAACAACCGGAACCGCAGAAGTTATTGCAGCTGCTAAGTCCAAGCAGGCAAAATGGATTAGAGAAAACAGTATCTGTAAACTGTTGATTCTCAATAGCATGAAAGACTCTCTGGCAGAGTCCTATTGCAAGAAGAATTCTGCCAAAGAGATTTGGGACTCATTGGGGAAATTGTACGAAGATGACGAGAATCGGTCCAAGATCTTCTTGGTTGAAAGATACCACAAGTGGACCTTCGAAGATGAGAAGGCTATGCTGCCCCAAGTAAAGGAGTTTCTGAAGCTGCGCCAAAAGTTGGATGACGAGAAGATGCTTGTCGACAAGTTTGTCGTTGGAGGAATCGTCTCTAAACTTCCTGCGGGTTGGAGCAACTTCTATGCAAGGATGCACCGCAAGAAGCTGGACATATGTATGGAAGATCTCCTGCAAGAGATCCATGTTGAGGACGAGATACGCTCTCAACAGAAGGATTCTCTGTCCAAACAACTGGCGAAAGCAAATCTGGTCCAAACCAGAGAGTACAAGGGAAAGCAGGCGGCTTCTCCTCACAAGAAGAAGAAGGACTTCACTAATCTGAAAGTGAAGAGTCCTTCATTCAAGAATCAGAAGTCCAAGTCCCATGTGACTTGTTACAAATATGGCAAGAAGGGCCACTACAAAAGTGACTGCAAGGAACCAGAAAAAGGTGAGCCTAGTAAGGTTCTTTGGTTACTAATCTGGTTGCAATGATAGCGCAGGTTGCAAATATGGGGGTTGACTCGGACTGGTGGATAGACACTGGTGCGACATGTCATGTCTGCTCAGACAAGGATGGTTCGACTCCTATGAGCCAACTTCCGGAAAGTCATAATGGCAAACCAGGCACAAGCTGAAGTACTGGGGATCGGGACGGTGAGCTGAAACTCACATCGGGGAACACTCTGACGCTTCAAGGAGTGAAGCATGTTCCTGCAATTGCTAAGAACCTGATCTCTGGGAGCCTACTTTGTAACGTAGGCTTGAGGATGGACATCAATGCTGGCCAGATGGTGATGTCCAAGAAGGGTACATTCTTCGGAAAAGCTTTCCAGACTGAAGGAATGTACAAAATTCAGCTTGTTGTAACCCAGAAAAATGATATTAATGCTATTTCTACTTTGAACTATTCTTTTGAGTTGTGGCATAATAGGCTAGGACATGTTCATTGTAAAAGGATTAACAAGATGTCTAGCCTAGGACTTATCTCCAAGTGTGGGGGTAAGGTAGAGAAATGTGAAGTGTGTGCTCAGACGAAGATCACAAAAACCCTTTCACAGGGTCCATCGAAGCACAGATCTTCTGGAGTTGGTTCACTCAGATATCTGTGATTTCAAGCAATTCTCTACAAAAGCCGGGATGAAGTATTTTACTTTCATCAATGACTTCTCAAAGTATGCTTTTGTCTACCTGCTCAAGTCTAAAGACGAAGCATTCGAGAAGTTCAAGGAGTTCAGGGCCGAGGCTGAACGGCAAACTGGACAACAACTCAAAAGGCTAAGGAGTGATCGAGGCGGGGAGTATCGGTCTCATGATTTCTCATCATTCTGTAAAGAACATGGAATCATAAATGAGACGACGGCTCCGTACTCTCCTCAATCCAACGGAGTAGCAGAAGGAAGAACAGAACGTTGACAGAGATGATGAACTCTATGCTGTTGACTGCGGGTCTTCCAAAGAGCTTCTGGGGAGAAGCTGCATTAACGGCTACTTTCATTCTCAATAGAGTACCGTATGCAACTTCGGACATAACACCTCATGAACTCTGGTTCAAAGTCAGACCTAACTTGAATGTCATTCGAGTGTGGGGGTGTCTGGCTTACGTGAAGCTCCCAGATCTGAAGATTCAAAAGCTGGGGACTAGGACCACTAAGGCTATCTTCTTGGGTTATGCCGAGAAGAGTGATGCTCGGAGATTCCTTGATATAGAATCAAATTATATCATTGAATCTCGCGATGCTGAATATTTTGAAGACAAGTTTGCAAGGCACAAAAATATTATTCTCGCGGATCTTTCGAAGAATGATGAGAGTGCAAAGCAGACAGAAGTCCTTAAAGAACCAGTAGTCCAAGAAGAAGCTATTGTCGAAAAGACACCAGTTGAACCAGAACTCGCTGAGCCGTCAACTAAGCGAGTAAGGAGGCCGAAAGACTTCGGAGATGACTTCGTCACTTATCATGTGGAAGCAGATCTGCTTACCTATGATGAAGCGATGAAGACCAGAGATGTTGTATTCTGGAAGGAGGTGACAGACAATGAGATCGACTCAATCACCTCCAATAATACATGGGTGTTAGTTGACCTGCCAGAAGGAGCAAGACCCATCGGATGCAAATGGATCTTCAAGAAGAAGATGAAAATAGATGGAACCATCGACAAATTCAAGGCCAGGCTAGTGGCCAAAGGGTTTGCTCAGAAACAGGAGATCGACTATTTTGATACTTATGCTCCAGTAGCTCGGATGACAACCATCAGATTGTTAATTGCTCTAGCAGCAATACACAAACTAGTGATACATCAGATGGATATGAAAACGGCATTCCTTAATGGCGAGCTGACAGAAGAGATCTACATGCAACAACCAGAAGGTTTTGTCGTCAGAGGTCTGGAAGACAAAGTCTGCAAGTTGATGAAGTCTCTGTATGGTTTGAAACAAGCTCCCAAAATGTGGCATGAGAAGTTTGACAAAGTGATAAGGTCAAATGGCTACAAGGTCAGTGAAACAGACAAGTGTGTCTATACTAAGTTTGCTGACGGAAGAGGAGTTATCGTTTGTCTATACGTTGACGACATGCTAATCCTAGGTACGGATTTAAGCTGTGTCACAGAGACAAAGAAATTTCTCTCGACCAAGTTCAGTATGAAGGACTTGGGGGATGCCGATGTTATCTTGGGGCTCAAGATCATCCGGACAGGCACGGGAATAGCACTGTCACAATCTCATTACATTGAGAAAATGCTCACTCGATACGGGTATCAAGATCTTCCTATAATTGATACACCGTACCGGAGTGATCAGAAGCTGGAGCCAAATTCGAGAGAAAGCGTCAAGCAATTGGAGTACGCCAGCGTCATCGAAAGCTTGATGTACGCTACTACTGCCACAAGGCCTGACATAGCTTTTGCGGTGGGAATGCTGAGTCGGTTCACTAGCAACCCAGGCGTTGAACACTGGAATGCTGTGAAGCGTGTTATGAGATATCTTAAAAAGACTCAGACATTTGCACTATACAGCGGAGATCCGTCAGTAGTGGAAGGCTTCAGTGATGCTAGCTGGTGTTCAGAAGTGGAGAGCGAGTATTCTACAGATGGATTTATATTCGCCTTGGGTGGAGCTGCTATATCGTGGAAATCGAAGAAGCAGACAATGTTATCTCGCTCCTCCATGGAATCTGAATTTTTGCATTGGATGCTGCTGCAGATGAAGCAGAGTGGCTTCGGGAGCTCATGTATGATCTTCCAGTGGTTGGAGCTCAGATACCGGCAATCCCGATATACTATGACAACCAGGCGGCAGCAGCAGTAGCATCAAATAAACTCTTTAACGGGAAGAAGAGGACTGTGCGGTTAAAGCACAGAGCAGTGTACGATCTCATCAAACGAGGCATCATTGCAGTGATCGATGTTCGGAGTCAGGAGAACCTGGCGGATCCGTTCACGAAAGGCCTCAAACGACAGCTGGTCGAGGACACAACAAGGAAGATGGGTTTGAAGGCATTCTAATATTGTGTCATTATAATCCTATCAATAAATTTTATGTTATTGGTTCAAAGAGAAATCTACCAGATATCTAATTTTTTGATTCAAGGGAGGACTATTGACTGGAAAAATGTTAGTTAACAGTGGGTACTTGTTCTGCGGAACATGGAAGGGTTTCAGACCCAGAACCACTGTTGTCTACTATGAATTTTCTACGGAAAATTGATCCTGTGGGAAGGATGGCATAATGCCTTAATGAGTTCTCAGACTGAGTGAAGGTCTGTTATGCTTTACAGAAAGCATGGTAGCACAGCACTACAAGGAGTGTGACTCCATGCTATGTGTGGCGGTGACTCCACCATAAGGTTCTCGAAAGAGGTAAATCCTCGGCTATGTGAGCCAAGTCATAGCGGCGTAGCACCGCAAATAGGCAGTTGGCCTAATGCTGTATATTGAATTAAAGAGGGATGTAGTCAGCACTACAAAGAGGAGGTGTTCCTCATGTTACGGGTGGCACGACACCACAATGAGGTAAACCCGGCTAGGGATAAAGCCTCGGCCTTGCAAGCTATGTCGTAGCGGCGTAACACCGCACAGAAGCGTAAGGCTTTATGCTGGGTAGTTTGGCACTACAAAGGGGCTAGACCTCATGCTACGGGTAGTATGACACTACGATGAGGTTCCCGGTGATTCGGGGTAAGGTCCTCGGCTTAAGGCCATGTCATAGCGGCGTAGCACCGCAAAGGAAGCGTTGGACGCTTCATGCCATGTCTCTTTAATAAAGAACTCACCTATAATGTATGGACAGAAAAATAGGCCGTTTCTTGAGGGTAAATTTGTAGACGCCCAAAATACAAACATTGAAATCCAGGCTGGCACAAGGCCTTTAATGTGCAGCCAGAAGCACAGATAACTACATTATGTAAGTGGGAAAAATTACAGTTGTGGTACAGAATTTAAGGTGTAGTCCATTCTTGTATATACTGTTGTTCAACCCATGCGGGAAGATTCAAGTCGTCAGCGACATCTATCCTAATGCATAATGGACAGTTATTATGTGGAACGCTTAACTCATATATAAGAGATATGTGGGGGATTGTTGGTGTTTTATTCTATGTGTTGTGTGTTCACAACATTCTATTGTTAAAAGATAGTCCCACATCGGAAAATTATACCAATATGTATCTCTAATATTACTTATGAAGGAAT
>JANAVB010024090.1:0-30641 GCA_029216955.1 Iris pallida
TTCGTTCTTGTCAGATTTTACTATATTTATAGGCAGAAGTTCCTCAAATAATGAAGCGTCACATTCATCCGACGATTCATACATTCATTAATACTTGACTGTTCATCCGTTCATTTATTACATTCATTCGACGGTTCATCCGTTCATCATTTCCTAAACGGTTCGTCCGTTCATAATCTTCTATCAATTTATTAAGTGGGGATTCGTTATTGATCACGTTTTTATAACCCCTGAATCAATTCCGAATCTACTTGCTCATTTGTCATTTTTGACCTCTGCATAGAAATCAATCTATTTTTTTTTGAGTTCCTACATATTATCACGTCCATAATACCTCTGATAATATCATACTCTAAAACAGAAAAGAAGATTTCATTATCTATCATGTCCACAATTCATCCACAAATACAAATCTTTGAGCATAGAAGAATTATCATTTCCATTCTCATTTCACCACAAAAAGTCTATTACATTTTCTTAGACTTTCTTACAAATCATAATGGAAATCTATTACAAATCTTGGATTTTCATTCTACACCACAACAATAACCTAATAGAGATCTATCTTCTTCTTTGGATCTTCTCCGTCGGACCTTCTCCGTCAGGTTCGTTGTTGGCGGCAGTTCTGACTGTCTGGGTCCCAGTCACGACCAGATCAGCAGGAATCAAACTCTGGTCTTCTCTCTCAGACAGAGGAGAACCACAGAGTATGGCAGCCCGAAGTCGTGGTGCTGCCAATACAACTGGTGGATTAGGAGCGACCTTTCAGAAGAGACAGGAATGTATCCAAACCTTGGGATACAATTCCTAGTTCTGCCTTGAAAGGAACTCTACTACCCGATTTCTCGGGGTAGAGTTGACTCCACCATCCAACTCTCGTGTATAAAGGCTCTTCCTACCATCTGAGGAAGACCCTTCTATCCCACGAAGAGTTCTGAGTTGTCTGATGTACGCGTCAAAAGCGTATGAGCTCCCTGATGTAGATGTCAGTAAGATATTCTCCACAGCATCTACATCACCAATGCCAGTTCTGAAAAAAAATTTCAACCGAGCTTCTGCAGAGAACAGCAAGGAAGAAGAGAATTAATCAACAGAAATGTCATTTAGTACACACTGGCTAGTCAAGCGTGCATTTTTCAGTCAGAAACATAAAAGCCTATCTTCAACAGCAACAAAAATGGTACGCGGACTTACCATCAAGTTTGGTGCTAAGGATTGGCAAACCCATGTTTGATACAGTGTGCAGAGATCGAACATTAGAAAACATTGCTTTCCTGTTTGAGAATGAAATCTCCAAAAATTTCATGCTTAGAGAAGAAGAAGAATGGGAGATGAGTATCTTTGAAATTCAGCTATCTATTTAAAGGACAAAGTACAAGCTTATTCTTGGAAAAGATCCGCATAAATAGCGCTCGTAAACCATGGAATGAATGACATGTGTGCTTTGGAAGACATCGCAACATTGGAAACAGTCAAAGAGTGCTAATTAACATTCTTCATTAAATGCACGCTGTTCAAACACAAAAGTTGTACTATATTTTTCAAGACAGGCACTGATGGCCTTACAAAAGACAAAAGAAGAAGTGCAACATTTTCAAAAGAGGACAAAAGCATAAAAGACACGCTCTATTTTGCAGAGCGACTGAGCTTGGCGCCTAGTTCTTCTACGCTCTTGACCCCCATACGGTGTAACAGAGCCTTCAACATTTCACGCTGCTCTGCAAGGCTACGTCCATCAGAAGAAGACGAGCCATCCAAGCCAAAATAGCTCAAGAAATTCTTGGCTAATTGCATGGGATCGTCTTTGAACTCGAAAACCAGAGGCTCCGGTTCTTTACCCTCAAAAGTGGGATCACCATGGGAACAAAAGCCCAACTTGCGTGCTTCTTCCTCAGCTTTCTCCTTTGGTGTCATGTTGACGTAAGATGAAGATTAAATGAATCCTCTCCCTGTTTATATAACAGAGCTCGCCGGCGGTTCATATTCCTACTATGAATTGGATGCAATCAGTCTCGGAGAACGAAGAGTCATTATGACATTTAATAAGTTATTTGGATGTTTTCAAAGAACTTCGAAGTCTTTTCGACTTCCAAAATTTTTTTTTGAAGTCATCTCAGCGTGACTGATTTCATTTTATCATCTTATTTTCAAAGTATTTCGAAAATTTTGAAGTCTTTTCAATTTTTCGAAAACTTTGAAGGGGGTCTTGTAGGCCTTTAAAAATGACAGTCACGCTGAGTTGATCAGGACAGAGTCAAAAGTCACGCTCAGTTGATCAGGACAATATTTACAAATCACGCTGAGGAGACAACTCATCATTTGTCAGAGAATAATTATGACTGACAGCACAACAGTCGAAGAATGTCTCTTCGTATGCACGTATGCACAGAATTCGAGAGATCACAGCCGTCTATTGCGTGATTTTCGAAATCTTCTTCAGCAAGACTCAACCTTCGTCAAGTTGGCGTACCAAAAGAACTTCTTGTCATTTAATGCGACTGACAAAAGCAATCACTGTCAGAGATTTTGTGTCAGTCGAGGCATGCTGAATCAAGACAGCTGGCAGTCCTATCTCAAGTCTGCGTGTATTTTGAGCTTTCCCTCAAATCTGCGTGGATTCTGAAGTTTTCTTCCTCAAGTCTGCGTGGATTTCTGAAGTTTTCTTCACCAAATCTGCGTAGATTCTGAAGCTTCCAGCCCCAAGTTTGCGTGGATTTTGAAGCTTTCTACCCCGAGTCTGCGTGGATTTTGTCTTCAACAAGTCTGCGTGGATTTCATCAAATTGGAGTACGTGGCAGCCATGCCACTGATCTCTCGCCTGCGTATCCTGTAACTTGCACATGACTCATGCATGATCGCCATGTGTCCAACAGTTACAGGCCACGTCCAGTAACTGCTCACAGTCTTGCGTATGATAATCCTGCATGATTTTCAACTAAGCACAGGCTGTGAAGACAGTTATCTTTTCAGTTATTATTTTTGACTCTATAAATAGAGTTCTTTTTCTCATTCATTGTACAGATACATAGTTATCTACTGTCAAAATTTCGAAGCTTTTCTTCTTCGCATAGTCCAAGGGATAAAGTGATTGTCTTCTAGATTAGATTCCTACAGTTGTAATTTTCTCAGATACACAATAAATAAAGGAATTTATTTATGGAAAACACAGTCTATATTCTATTGAAGTTCCATTACCGCTGTACAACAGAGCAGTATTGGAGGTATTCCTAGATTGACATTTTTTTAGATGTCCGTTTATTATTCCAGTGTTAGGAAGTGTTACCTTAGATATTGGGTAGGTTAGAGGCTCTAGAAGGAGTACTATCGATCTTAAATTTCGAGGACGAAATTTTTCTAAGGTGGGTAGAGTTGTAGCACCCAGTTTCCCAAATGAGAGTAATTTTAAAATTTCGTATTTATAATTATTTTAATAATGATATTTAATTCATGATATGATTTTTGCTGATTTTAAATTATTTTAAAATTATTTAAATCAATGACTTGTGGTTTTGACGTTTTGCTAGTGAAACCCTAGAGACTGTTTGACCTAGAGCCTAACCATGTGATTATGATATTTTAATGTCATTTTTGGCCTAAGGATATTTTTTGCATTTGACCTCTTTGAATTATTTTGATTATTATTTTATTATTTATGATATTAGTTTTGGGGTTATTTGAGTCGGGTTCGAATTTCAACTCAATCCGACTTGAAACGGGAACCCGGGGGTAGTTTGACTCTAGTATGACCCACACACTAGTTAGGCATGGCCCACATGATATTAATTTTAGTCCACATGATATAAATATTTTAGTTAGAGGTTAGACTAATTATTATGGATAAGGTTAGTGTGATTAGAGACTTTAGAATGACTAATTTAGCCCCAACCAATTAGTCCTTTCCTAATACTCATAGAATAGGTTAGTAGGGGCTTTTGGACTTTTCCTAATAGGACAAAACCACCTTTATGGCCATCCACAATAAGGATAGGGTTGAGCCTCCCATTTGTCATTATCCATCTATTTTTCTCTCTCTTGTTCTTCCCCAAATTCCTAGAGAGCAATCCCTAGCAATTTCTCCACCAAATCCTTCCATTTCACCACCAAATCTTCTTCTTTCCTTCTCCATTCTAGCCAAGGAGGAAGTACCCAAGTTTGGGAGGATTCGGAGCTCGTTCGTGTCCTTTTGGAATCTCTACGTGTCGGTGTCGCTCCGGGAAGGTTTTTCTTCGATTCGATCTACCGGGAGGTATAAATCCCTTCTCCTTTTCATTTCCTCATGCATATAGGTCTATTTTGAACCCATAGGAATGACCCCCATGGTTGTATCTCCATTTGTGTCCATTTTATGTCCATTTGGAGGTCATAGGAGTGTCCTTTGGGTTGTGGATGTGTTCATGTTACATATATAGATTTATATATATATATATTGTAATGAGAGTGTATCTATATTTATATATGTAATAAATGGTTCATGATGATTATATAATCAAGTTTGTGAGTGTGGTTCCCCATATTATTATTGCTATTATTGTTGTGGATAATTAGGATATATATTGTGTATTCTTTTGGCTCAAACTATCTAAATCCGTCATGATTTTTATCCACGTTTTTAATTTCAGCCCTAACTTAGAAATGTCATAACTTCTAGCTCAAAGCTCGGTTTAATCTCCTGTTTTTTTTTAAAAGAAGCGTATTGAAGTTAGATTTTCAAAAACATGTATTATAGGCCTAATTCTTTATGTAAATTTCTGGAGAATTATTTGAGTGTCAGCTGTACGAAAGACAAACGCGTTCTCGGTGTTTTCGCGATTTCGGGAGTTTCCGGAAACGAAAATGCAATCCGTTTGAAGTTTCGGAAAGCTAACACATAGATCTATAACATACTTTAATCCTAAATTTTAATTCATGCTGAGATGGTACAGTATTGATTATTAGTAGGAGTTACTATTCGGCATATGCATTTTGTGCACCCTTGTGTGTAATATAATGTTCTATTTAATTTTAACCCATGTTAATGTATATACATTATGTAATTAAATAGAGAATGCAAGCATGAGTAAATGGTTAAATAAATGATGTATGAGGTGATAATGTAAGCATGTATAAGTATGGCTTGTAATGAATATGTAGGTTCCATAGTGTGTAATGTATGGTACATATAGTAGTGCAAAAGAATAAATGAATGATGAATGAATGAAAGCATGAATGTAATGTAATAATAGATGTAATGTATGAAATATACAAGTTAATGAGATGTAATGTTCTATGTTAACACAAATCCTGTATTACCTCATGTACCCCCTTACACTATGTTGACACTATCACACTTGACACATTGTTCACTTACACTTTGACACTCTTTGATATGTATACACTATGTATGCCCATTTAACCCTCACTTGTCCCCTTTGCCATGTTCATATACACACACATAGCCTCTTAAATAAGTACTTATGAATATAGTTAACTTAGCTATGTATGTATATTATATATATGTTAGCATATTGTGTTGTAATATATAAGTTTATATAACCATTTGAAATGCCATGATTATAGACCTAATGTTGAATACCAATATATGCATGTATATATATGTGTAGACATATATAGCTTAAAGTAATAGATTACCTAGTGTATATCCAATGTGAATTCTTGCCTATTTGAGTATTGAATAATTGCATGCTATATAGAGTTGGGTGTATGTTGGCTTGTATAGCCTTATATTGATGTGTGCTTGCTAGGATAGTCTTGGTTAGGCCTAGTAAGACTTGTTGGGTTAGGACATGACCTAGTTTGACCTAGTTGACTAGTACAGTTGACCAGAGTTGACCAAGGGTTAACTTTTGCCTAGTTTGACCTAGATTCATGTAGAATGCATTGTAGTGCTTTATATTACCCTTCTGGACATGTTGTGACTTGTGCTGTTCTAATTAGGAGCCAGACACCTCTCCTCGGACACTATCTTTACCTTGGACATTCAGATATCAGGCGAGTACATTCTCTGATCATTTATATTCTGCTTAGAATTATATTCCTGCTTTAGATTACTATACTTGATGATGTCACGACATTATCACGGATTAGTACTATATGGATCTCTTCATGCGATGTTATCCCCCTTGGGAGCATCGGGTACATTGTGTCATGTGCGTTTCACTTTCATCATGTACTCATGTGCTTCCATTTTACATGTGCACTCCTGTGAATCTTGTACTCTCATAGTTCACGGAGCCCTCCATGTATACTATCATGTGCACCCTATATGGGTCCCATGTGATATCCTGTGCAATAACATAACCTGTTTAGATCCTTGTGTATTGATTAGGAGATACGGGGGAGTGCTAGTAGTTGTGTGAACAATTCCATTGTAGTGTAGATCCTGTGCACCTCGATATCCTGTGCAAATCTGTCCTGTTTACATGTGCTATCTCGTACTCTGACTCACTAGCCACTGTTAGTTCTCTATTTATAGTAGATATTTTGTTACAGTTCTCTCTCTTGTTTACATACTGTATTTCTTCAGATCCTGTATTTTATTCTACTGCATGATTATATTTTCTAACCTGCTATGATCTGTTGAGATGTACTGTAATCGCTCCTGTCCTGACTGGACCTTTTGATAAATTTTACAGATAGCCTGGAGGTTGCCTGCTAGCCTAGAGGAGACAGTAGAGGTTGCATAGATAGCTAGGATTTTTGCTTATAGTTTATTTTCAGTCATCTTGAGTTGTATTTATGGATTACTGTATTTGGGTTTTGAGATGTATTCTGAGTTTGTATCTTAGACACTTAGACTTCTATCTGTTGTATCTCTTTTCGATTTCATGTTTTATCTATCTTCCTTTATGCTCTACCTTAGATGTGATTGAGTTTACATTCTGCTATGTCACCCCCATTCGGGGAGTATAAACTATTTAGTCTTATACTGTTAGATGCATTGAGACCTAGGACAGTGTTCTACCGTCGACACTGCGGCGTAGGCTGGGCGTTGTTACGTTCTCGTGCCCTAACTCTAGGGTGCGGGTCGTGACACGGTTCGAGATCAAACTCTAGAGGCATGAAGGGTTGAGGACCTTCTTTTCGGCCAAAGATGATCGTGTGATCCCCTTCTCTTCTGCCTGGGACTAGGAAGTAGGCATCTTTAATGGGAGCAAGTTGGTTTGCGGTATGGACGATTGTCACCTGTTTGTGCAGGTTAATGTCCCGACCGAGTCCCACAGTATACATCAGATTGAGTTTATTACACTCAAGATAGTTCAATGGCAGCCTCTTATTAATGAAATAAGAAATTTTGTCCACATGGATTACATCATCAGGAGAGGGACTATCCACCTTTGTAATAAGATACTTCGCGAGTTCTGCATCCTCTTCAGCTACCCCCTGCGTAATCAGAGGTAGGGACGCTGTCCTGGGCAACTTGACCACCAAGGGTTCAGCTTGTGGCATTGTCTTAGTCTGAGGGTCTCGGATCGACACTTGGTTGCCGTCTCGTCTTGGGAAGACGGATGACCATCGGCTCGGCAGAAGACTTCGTTTCTTCCGAATGCTTTTGACTGGATCTTGGTAATCAGATCACCATCGGCTCCCCAGAGGGTCTTGCATCTTTCGGTCGCCTTTGATTAGATTTTGGCAATCGGATCACCATCAGCCCTATGACGGGTTTTGGCTCTTGGCTGGTCCTTGGGAGTCGAATGACCATCGATTCCAACTGTGCAGCTGGGGTGGGGGAACCGGGCACCTCTTTATGCAAAGTTGCGATAAGGGGTACGGCTTTGCCGGGTTTGTGGGCCTGGAGATGAATTCTCAAGGGTTCTTCTGGCCCCGTGATGGCCTCCAGTTCGTCAGTTATGTGTTTCTTGGATTTGTCATATAGACATACCTCCTAAGAATAATAAGACTCAACCCCTTTGAAGGGATCGATGTCGGCGAATTCAGCCTTCACGAAGCCGTGCTTACTGACTATTTGAAGCACTGATGGAGTGTGGACGGCACGATCATATAGTCATGTATCTATGGACATCCCAGGAGGATATTGTAGGACGTATCTACATCTATGACGTAGCAGGTAACCTCTGTCCTGAGGTCGCCGATCTGACATTTCAATCATATCTTTCCTAAGGGATAGCTCATTCCTGAGTTGAAACCGCTAATGGCGGTGTTGGTCGCCGCGAGCCGGTGCATAGGGATGTCGAGGACTTGAAGCAAGCTTTTCGGGATGATGCTTATCGACGAGCCAGGATCGATGTGCATCCGATCCACCTTGATGTCGCCTATGTATCCAGTGTAATACAAGGGGTGATCATGCATGTTGGTCTTGATCAGCATGTCCTGTGGGGTGAATACGATGTTGGGCATTGCATCCGCACAGTTGCTGTCCTGGAGATCTGTCGACGAGTCTTTCCCCGTAGGTTTGACCTGGGCTAAGTAAGCGTCAGCATTCTGGAGCGCTTCACTCAATGCGACACGAAGATCCTTGGAGAGCCTTAGGAGCTCGTATAACGACAACTTTGTCGGCGTATTAGCTAGTTGTGCTAATATGTCAAAGTTGTAAGGTCTCTCCAACCCCTGAGGTGCATCCTTACGGAGCGGCCTATCGAAGCAGGTTTCTTTCGGCTAGGACCTTTCCGCCGGTGGAGACTGAGATGGCTCCAAAACATCAGTGGTCGACAGCGTTGCTGGCTGAGGGTCTTCAACTGAACTACCCGGAGTGGACTGGACTTGTGCCCCAGACCGGGTAACAATGGCCGTCGCTTCCTCAGCTTCGGCTAAAATTGTATGGCAGGATATGGACTTCCTGTCCTTCTTTTTGTTGGCTGGAGATGACACCGCCTGGGTAACTTTGGGCACTAAGTCTTGGTGTACCTACATGATCTTTCCTCGTGACATAGTGAGAGGTACCAAGCCTGTCGTCTGGTCCCGGACAGGGGAAAGATTAGTAACTTCCATCGTTGCCCGGGGGATAGTTATTACTCTGTCTTGAGTACTTGTTTGAGGAAAGTCGCCGAACTGAATTGACACCATGTTTGCCGCCACAGTAACCTCTTCAAAGTCTAGCGACAGAGCTTTGGAGTCGATAAGATTCTGGATGTACCACTTTAATTGAAAGCAGTCATGAGTGGCATGATAAACATAGCGATGGAAATGGCAGTATTTTGGGTCCTCCATCTTTGCCGTTCGAGGCGCGCGCCTTGGTGGAGGGAGTTGGATCCTGTCCCCTTGCAAGAGCATAGTCGAAGATAGGCTTGACATGACTATCTTCGAATGAATAATTTACCTTGGGCCACTGAGCTTCTACCTGCTTTTGTTCAGTCTTTTTGGTCGAATCAGCGACCAGGGCCTGTTTGCCTTTGTTGTCCCGGTTATTGGGGTGCCGTCAGTGATATTGTTATTGGAGGTGGTACCAGGACGTTTGCTTTTGACCTCTCCATTCGGGATGTGTAATCCCAGCTGGCGAGCCTTCTTTAACTTTGCCTCCGCATTGGTGGTGCTTATGATGAAGGTCGTCCAATCCTTGAACTGATCTTCACCCATCTAGAGGCTGATTGCGGGGAGCAACTTCTTCTGGCAGATTTCGATCAAGGAGCTTTCGGGATTGCCTTGGGGCAATCTCATCGCGGTTTGACGGAACTGCTCGATATAGTTCCTTGTAGCTCCCTCTCTTCCTGAACGACATCCATGAGAGACGACATCGTCACATCATACCCCACTTCCTAGAATCTCTCTAGGAACATGTGCTTGAAGTCATCAAAAGAATGGATGCAGTTATCCGGAAGGTTACGATACCAGTCGAACGCGATCCCCTCTAATGCTCCGATGAATAATCGTGTGAGGATGGCGTCACTATGTGACAAGTGGTCGGTTGTGACCTCGAAATAAGTCATGTACTGACTAGCAGAGGTCTTTCTGTCATACGAATCAATATGAAACGGCTTGTACCGTGGTGAAAAAGGCACATCTCTCCATGCACTGGGATATGGCTGCCGTATTCTGAGGTCCCGAGAGGAATCTCGGGCATTGAATATTGCCCGAAGCTCCTGGACTTCCCTCCTTGCTTTCCTGGCTTCATCTGCAGCTGAAGGAGCGGATGCTCCTAGAGGATTGTCACCCAAAGGAGGAGCGGTTGTGTTGGAGTCCGCATTGACTGCGGCCCCAAGCTTGTTTGTCCAAGAGTCCTTGCTGGTTGAGTCGGCAAGGCGGCTTTGATTTCGTCTACTGACTAGACCAAGGACAGGAGCATGGTTTCAAGTACTTCTAGACGTTGTCGATCAGAAGTCGCTTCAAGATCATCGTCGGCCATAAAGGGTGTCCTCACGTAGGTAGAGGTGGAAGGAATCATAGCATATGTGCTCTCTGTATCGTACCCCCGTACCGAGAAATCGTCGGAGAATGTCGGAATGTCTTCCTCCTCGGACTCGGAAGAGATTCTACCCCCCGTGTAGGAAGCCGCATCGTCTTGGCGAAGGCGGTCATCCTCAGGGACGTCCACGTCTGTCGCATAATTCCAGTGGATCGCTACCCCCTGCGTATGCTCTTGGAACACCGGGTTGTCACATACTTTGAGGGGACTGCTACCCCTGATCTCATCTACCCCCAGGGAGGTCAAAGATGCACCCTGTCACGACCCGTACCCTGATTAGGGGGCTACGAGTACGTGGTTACGTCCAGCCTACGCCACAGAATCGACGGTAGAACGCTGTATAGGTGGTCTATAAATACTACAACTAGACAAAATATAAGGGTACCTGTACAGTATATACACTCCGAATGGAGGTGACATAGCAAATATAGTCTCAATCACATCTAAGGTAGAATACGATAAAAAGATAGATAGATATGAAATAAAATGAAACCACAGAGATACAACTAGATAGAGTTCTAAGTGTCTAAGATAATACAAATCCAGAAACATCCCAAATCTCAAATACAGTAATCCAGAGAATAAATACAACTGAAAATGACTAATCTAAACTAATGGTGTCTCACCTACTGCTAATGGATCCTGTTGAAGATCCAGGGGTAATGTCTCATCAAACTCTATCCTGGCCATACCCGTAAAAGGTAGAGCAATCAGCTAACATGTACTCTGTACACATCAACAGTTATCCTGTCAGGAAAATAAGCAAGTACAAACACTAACAACAGTTCCATGTGAATTGACAAATTCTATAAGAGACAAAATACAAGACAAATATATGGAAAGACTTGGGAGCCATTCGAAAGCCGAGTACAACCCGTAAACCAAATAAGGACCGGGGTTGTAATCCTTCTCCCGAACAGAACCTAGCCTCCAATCAAAGTATAGCATAAGAGCATGTAGAACATGTAAAATATATAACCGAATGTGAGTACTGAATTGGACGACAATATACATATAGGATGACTTGGGAACTATTCGGAAGCCGAGTTACAACCCTTAAACAAACAAGGACCGAGATTGTAACCCTTCTCTTGAACAGAACTTAGTCTCCTATAATAAATAAATATAAAATGTACCTTGAATTATTAGAGCGTTATGTGATCGGCTTGGAAAACATGATCAGGCTTTCCATATGACCGGCTATGAACAAGTGTACAACGGAGCAGTAAGGCTGGCCACCATGGAAAGTTATGAACAAGTGGGGTCATGCTTTACCCTTCGTAAGCGAGGGTATAGCTATGCACAATGACAAATACAAGTGTGAAGAACAAATAGGGATTTTGATCACACAACCACTAATAACTCCCCATCCCCGAATAGTATAAAGGATCCAGACATGACATGTCATGACACGGGACTCAAAAGCAGGGGGCCAGCCCACTCCCAAGTCCATGTCTATACAATTAACAAGTCGAGCAATGTACCAGTATACCAAGTAATCCAGGAACAACATCTCATGACATGATCCAACATATACTAGTCCGTGAACTATCGTGTCTGGAAAATCAAGTAAAACACTACAACTGAATCGGATATAGCAGATATCAAAAAAAATGAAAACTATCAGTGAATGTACTCGCCTGCGGTCCTGAGCTGTCAAATGGGGTCGATGCTCAGAGTGATGCCACAAACCTAAAGATGAGATATATACAAGCTAATTAGGGTCCAACAGTGTTAGACAGGATTATATAGTATAAGTTATGTAATCTAGGTCAATCTCAGTCAAACTAAGTCAAACTAGGTCACAGAAAGTCAAACCATGTCAAACTAGGTCAAACTAGGCTAATGTTGACTAACAGTTGACTTTTGGTCAACCTGGTCAAGTTCTAGACATTTCTAGGCCAAGTATTGACTGATAGTTGACTTTTGGTCAAAGCAGTCAAACTTGGTCAACCGAGGTCAAAATTAGCCTAAGCATACTATTCCTAATATTTACCTACCAAGATACCATATATCTTGGTCAAACATGATCAACTCTAATCTAAGAATTAAAATATCAAGTTTTACCTCGTTATTCGTACATCGAAATCTACGACACGCAAATCGAGATAAGATCATCAACGGTAAGGTTAATAATCTTATCACAATGATCCACATGATCATCTTGCCAATTTTAGCGATGTGAGATCACTGGAATCGACTGATCTCAGTTTCGTTGTGCTAATTCCAAAATACGAACTTAATAAGAATTAATTATAATAAAAGGTAATACACAGAGAAATATCTACAAACATTGTCGGATGATGAAACAAACATCACTAACGTGTCCAGAATGGCCAAATTAGCTAGGATAGCCTATCCATTAGTCCAATTTGGACACAGGAGCAAAAAGATAATTTTGGGTCAAAACGGTGTCCGTGTCGGACCCGCCTTGCACCAAAAAAATGTGCAAGAATACTAGTCTACCAAACCTAACAAATTATATGTCCACGAATCCAGAATGACGAAACCCAACGGTATATCCAGAATTGGATTCCGTTGACCCGATCTCAAATTGGTCCATTGACCAGGACATTGAAACTCCGATTTGCATGGAAAAGCATGTCGGAGCCAATGTCCTCAAAACTCAAAATTATATGTCAACGAGTCCAAAATGACGATACGAACTCAACGGTATATCCAGAATTGGATTCCGACGTGCCGATCTCAAAATGACCCGTTGTCCTGGATATTGGTATCCGACTTGCACCGAAATACGTGTCGGAACCAACGTCCACTAAAATCTAGCAAATTATATGTCAATGAGTCCAGAATGACGATACGAACTCAACGGTGTATCCAGAATTGGATTCCGATGAGCCGATCTCAAAATGACCCGTTGACCCGGATATTAGTATCCGACTTGTACCGAAATACGTGCCAGAACCAACGTCCACTAAAACCTAGCAAGTTATATGTCAATGAGTCCAGAATGACGATACAAACTCAACAGTTTATCCAGAATTGGATTCCGATGAGCCGACGTCAAAAGTCCCATTGACCCGGACTGTAGGGCCCGCTTTATACTGAAATACGTGCCAAGGCCCACGTCCTTCAAATCTAACAAACTTTATATAAAAATATGACAGAACGATGCCACAAGTCTACTGGTGGTGTCAGAAATTGAATCCGGAGTCCCCGGTTCAAAAATGGAATTTAACAACTTAGAAATTATGAATTCGGACGACCAATTTTGGCGTCGAATTCAACCAATCAAACGTGCTCACAATGAAACGAAACTGGAGGAGTAGGAAGAGGGTTATACCAGCTGCTCATAGGAACCAGTGGCACGCCAGACGGAGCTGCGATGGAGGAGATACGAACCAACGAAGTTGGCTCCTCAAATCTGTCCAAAAATAACATAATTTAAACGGTCAACTTGGTGGCCGGTTTTGATGTATCAAACGATAAAATTAACGGACAAAAATTAAGGGGAGTGGAGAGCTATATACCGAGATTGAGACGGAGCAAAGAAATTGTCGATCCAACGGTCGTATTTCTCAGAAAACATGCACGAAGTCGCTGCGACGGAATGCCATTTCTGGATCCATTCCGAGCGCGTCACGACGGGAACCCATGCCAAACGTACGAAATGCCTAGGCGACGCGTCCCGGAGGATGGTGGCCTCCACGGAGCGGTGCGACGGAGGTCGCCCGGCCATGGGGGGCTCGTCGGTGACGGCAACGGTCACGGCGGCGTACGGCTGTCGGTGCGCACGTACGGCTGTGCGCACGCTGCTGCTCGCATTGCTGTCGTTGCTCCCTCAGGCGTGCCTGCGTGTGCGCACATGGCATAGCCACGCCTGGCCGGCCGAAGTTGGCTCAGTATGGAGGAGAGGTGGCTAAATGAGGTGGTGTTGATGAATGGTGGAAAAGATGGTGATGGATGATGGAAGATGATGATGAAGAATGGAGAAGAAGGAGGAGAAAAAAGAGGAGAAGGCTCGGCCATGGGCTGGTGGTCGGCCGGCCATGGGTCGGCTGTGGGAGAGTTGGGCTCGGGAGGAGCTCGGGTTGGTGATGGGGATGTAGGTGATGCTGTTGCTGTTGGTATTTGGAGAGAGAGAGTGAGGAATTAATTATGTGTGTGTGTGTGAGTAAATAAAAGGAAGGAGAGAGAGAGAGAGATATACTCTACCTAGTTTTTAGGGCCGACTAAATAGGGGGGTGTGTGAGTTGTTTGCTATGTAGGAAATATAGGGTTGGGATTGATAGAGAGGAACCCAATGGCTTGGATTTAAATATGGATTAGATTATTTCTTTAGGGATTTAATTCAAGGGATTTCTCCATTAAATATTTAAAATGGATAAATTAGGTATTTAATATTTACCGAAAAATGAGTGTGGGGATATTCATGAGGGGGACAACATGAAACTTGGGTTGGGTTCGGTTGAGCCGGGTCGGGTCAAAATTTGACATGGTGCGATAATTAAATTTTAATAGGTATTTATGATCATGGGTAAATAAGTAGCATGTGGGGGCTAAATGGGACTGAAGTGTCTGGTGGGTAGTAGGCTTCGTGTGGGCCATGTCCATATTTTGGGTCGACTAGGTTAGATCGATGTCGGGTCCCAAAATTAAATTGGAAGTCAGGTCACAATTTACGGTAGATAATTAATTGGCCTAAATTGACCCAAAAGTTGTGCGGAGAAAATAAAGCACAAGATGATGTGTCTGAGTGGGACATGAAGGTCATGGATGAAGAGTGTCTCGAGTAGATTATGCATGAGAAGTTGGTTTCAAGAAAAAGACTAGTCTGGTGTTCCTAAATTAAAAGTCATGGTAACGTGTATGTTATGATCAAAGATAAAAGTGGGAAAATCAATTAATAATTAACTAATGATCAAATGGCCTAAATTGACCTGAAGTTGTGTGAAGCAAAAAGTGTACAAGGGAATAAGTTTGGATGGGACATGATATATCAACGTGAAGGTAATCTTGTCTACTACACATTGATGAAGAGATTTTTCAGACATTGGCATCCCTGACGCTCCAGAAGTCAAAGTCACGGTAAAGAGCATTTAATCAAATAATATTCAAATAATAATATTTATTCAAAATAATTAATTTATAAAATTGAAAAAAATAAGCCCTAAATTCAGGGGGCTTACATCCTGCCCAACTTATAAAAATTTTGTCCTCGAAATTAAAAATCATCTAATAGGTCAAGCTAAAACATACAACTACTATGGCTACAGTACCCAATCAGCTACCCTTGTGATCATCTATGTTGTTTCTCTCTACAGGTATTTTGGTTCAGTTTCAACAAGCTTCTTCCATAAAAACTATGTCTATTTACCCCTAAGAATCTTCATATCAATAAGAACCTTTACGTACATTCTAAAATATAGGTCATTCTCGAGATACTATAAATCAACAATACTTGGCCATCAACCAAAATTCCAATCTCAATAGCAATTTGTTTGTTTCCTTATCCCATCTAAGTACTTTATCCTATTAATCACAAGCTCCTTGAAATAATACCTTCAAAACCTATTCTTGGCATTGAGCCTTCTCTCTTTTTACTCAAGAACTCCTGAATATAAACCCTCAAATTTAAACTCTTAATTCATTTACCGATTTATTACCCATGTACATATGTCATTGTTTTGTTCCTGCTGTCTTCCGATCTTGCACGCAATGTTATCTCCTTCTATTTTATTCTACATATCAATCTATCCTCCAATCATAAGTAAATGGCTTGTAGATAACCAATAATCACTTGGTCATTAAAGTCCTACAATTCTCAACCCTCGAACCTAAGCACAAGATTTTGGTCCTAAATCCATAGTCACAATAATATAATATTCTTTACTCCATCTAAGATTACCTTAAAATTAATCTATACTATCAAACTAATCATTCTTAATGGTTTCTAAGTCCACTATAGTCAGTCACTCATATCTGTCTTATAAGCTTAACCCAATAGATCCCTAGGAAAAATATACTCATCACAATCACACATAATAACATGTTATAGTTACACTACAGAATCTGTTAACAAGGTCTGGCTATCCGATCATCAAAATTGAAGGTAACAATGGCCTAAGAATGGGTCTAGCAATCCATATCAATATTCAGACAAGGTAAGGGTCAAGCAAGACATGAAAGATTGTCGAAATATTTCCAAGAATAGTACGAGGCCAAACGAGATGCATAGGACGTAGTCAAAGTAAAACTCAAGAACCATATACCTTCGAAATTATGTCACATGAAGTTACTATCGCGTTAGTGTGCATCTTGCTGCGATTAACTTCCTTGTTCCATAATACGACGGATGGCTGCAGTGCACAGCTGCCACGCCAGATAATATAGGTTCCAGAACTTAACTTGGCCAAATCCGTAAAATATTTCCAAACAATTTTTACAAAATAAAGGAGAAGATGTTAGTCAAAATGCTTAGGGAGTGGTCCAAGTAGAATTCGAGAAACATATTTAACCATGATACCGTTATTCGAAGTCATACCTCGCCAGTATTTCTCTGGATGAAAACTCTCGATTCCGTAATACAAGGATAAATATACTTTTGAACCTTTCCTGAATCAACCCATGAGGCACTTTCAACAATTATCGGAAAGGACGAAAAGAATTACCCAAGGGGTTAGCGAAGTAGAGTTTAGTCAAATCATAGGAAAGATGGAACATAAACAATCATATTGAGAAAATCATAATTGTGGCTGTAGATAGACAGAGTTAACCAAGACGGGAAAGAATAATCATAAGAATTTGTTCTTGCTCATCCGGTCATAACAAAGTGATCCGATTTAAAATATAATCTGATAACCATATACGTCTTCCTGAAATTATGTTGCCACAATTTTGCCACGCCAGTAAGCATAACTGTAATAAACGATAGAGTCCATAACTAAGATATACACCCTAAAATTATGTCATCTGAAATTCTTACCACGCTAACCGGTATGGCTGCAAGAAAATCTAAATTCTATAACTAGGATAACATATCTAAAATCAGGCTCTATGTCCTTGTCATGCTAGCTTGAATGGCTGCGATAAATTCTAAACTCCATAAATAAAGCAGACATTTACCTTATCAGGATATACCTTAATTCAATCCATAAAATTTATCTCGATGCAAAATCAAAGTCAACAACGAACATCAGGAATTAAAATCAACAACAAATCAAGGAAGTGTAAATGGAGGCAAGCGGGAACAGATTCAAGAATTTTCGAAATAAGATTCTCAGGGGTTATCCCTGGAATCTATCAAGAGTTCCTAACCGTGATTGAGCAACTCCTATCATAACCTAGAATCTATATCCTAATAGCAGGCTCGTAGCAGCGCTCTAAGTCAAGCAATACTACGAAATCACACTAGTTGCGACTCAGACCTGCATAGGCCACCACAAAAATGTGTCACGACCCGCACCCTGATTAGGGCACGAGTACTTGGTTACGTCCAGCCTACGCCGCAGAATCGGCGGTAGAACGCTGTATAGGTCATCTATAAATACTACAACTAGACAAAATATAGGGGTACATGTACAGTATATACACTCCGAATGGAGGTGACATAGCAAATACAGTCTCAATCACATCTAAGGTAGAATACGATAAAAAGATAGATAGATATGAAATAAAATGAAACCACAGAGATACAACCAAATAGAGTTCTAAGTGTCTAAGATAACACAAATCCAGAAACATCCCAATCTCAAATACAGTGATCCAGAGAATAAATACAACTGAAAATAACTAATCTAAACTAATGGTGTCTCACCCACTGCTAATGGATCCTGCTGGAGATCCAGGGGTAATATCTCATCAAACTCTATCCTGGCCATACCCGTAAAAGGTAGAGCAATCAGCTAACATGTACTCTGTAAATCAACGGTTATCCTGTCAGAAAAATAAGCAAGTACAAATACTAACAGCAGTTCCATATGAATTGACAAATTCTATAAGAGACAGTATAATAAAATACAAGACTAAGATATGGGAAGACTTGGAGCCATTCGAAAGCCGAGTACAACCCGTAAACCAAACAAGGACCGGGGTTGTAATCCTTCTCCCGAACAGAACCTAGCCTCCAATCAAAGTATAGCATAAGAGCATGTAGAACATGTAAAATACAGGACAAAATCAACTGGAAATATATAACCGAATGTGAGTACTGAATAGGACGACAATATACATATAGGATGACTTGAAAACTATTCGGAAGCCGAGTTACAACCCTTAAACCAAACAAGGACCGGGGTTGTAACCCTTCTCCTGAACAGAACTTAGCCTCCTGTAATAAATAAATATAAAATGTACCTTGAATTATTAGAGCGTTATGTGATCGGCTTGGAAAACATGATCAGGCTTTCCATCTGACTGGCTATGAACAAGTGTACAATGGAGCAGTAAGGCCGGCCACCATGGAAAGTTATGTACAAGTAGGGTCAGACTTTACCCGTCGTAAGTGAGGGTATAGCTATGCACAATGACAAATACAAGTGTGAAGAACAAATAGGAATTTTGATCACACAACCACTAATAACTCCCCATCCCTGAATAGTATAAAGGATTCAGACATGACATGTCATGACACGAGACTCAAAAGCAGGGGGCCAGCCCACTCCCAAGTCCATGTCTATACAAGTACAAGTAACAAGTCGAGCAATATACCAGTATACCAAGTAATCCAGGAACAACATCTCATGACATGATCCAACATATACTAGTCCGTGAACTATCGTGTCTGAAAAATCAAGTAAGACACTACAACTGAATCGGATATAGCAGATATCAAAAAAATAAAAACTATCAGTAAATGTACTCACCTGCGGTCTTGAGCTGTCAAATGGGGTCGATGCTCAGAGTGATGCCACAAACCTAAGATGAGATATATACAAGCTAATTAGGGTTCAACAGTGTTAGCAGGATTATATAGTATAAGCTATGTAATCTAGGTCAATCTCAGTCCAACTAAGTCAAACTAAGTCACAGGAAGTCAAACCATGTCAAACTAGGTCAAACTAGGCTAATGTTGACTAACAGTTGACTTTTAGTCAACTGGTCAACCTGGTCAAGTTCTAGACATTTCTAGGCCAAGTGTTGACTGATAGTTAGAATGAAATCTTATTGGAACTGTCCATATCCGGTTCATCATCGGAACCATATCACATCCTGGATCTGATGAAATAGGATGAATTGAGACGGTATTTTGTAAATACGTAATTATCTTGAATATATCAACCATTTCTTTATTTTCCGATCGCCTGGAAGGGACAAAAGAAACATCTTGTTTTTTCTTCAAAAATTTCTGATCTCTAGTGGACTTCTCAGTAGGATTCGAACCCAGATGAAGTTCTGGCCATCTGTCAGAGAAAAAAGAACAAATTGATCTTGTAGGATTCCCAAGAAATTCTTGATTTCTTCCGAAAGCAGATGGTTATTCATCTGCTTCTCACGTTCCGCGAATAGCCGGACATTGAGGAAGATCTAAAACATTTCGGGAATCGATCTGATTCTATCTCTGTTCGTTCCGTTCGAAGAAAGGAACTTTTGGTCAAAGCAGTCAAACTTGGTCAACCGAGGTAAAACTAGCCTAAGCATACTATTCCTAATATTTACCTACCAAGATACCATATATCTTGGTCAAACAGGATCAAATCTAATCTAAGAATTAAAATATCCAGTTGTACCTCGTTATTCGTACATCGAAACCTACGACACGCAAATCGAGATAAGATAATCAACGGTAAGGTTAATAATCTTATTACAGTGATCCACATGATCATCTTGCCAATTTCAGTGATATGAGATCACTGGAATCGACTGATCTCAGTTTCGTTGTGCTAATTCTGAAATAAAATTAATAAGAATTAACTATAATAAAAGGTAATACACAGAGAAATATCTACAAATATTGTCGGATGATGAAACAAACATCACCAACGTGTCCAGAATGGTCAAATTAGCTAGGATAGCCTATCCATAAGTCCAATTTGGACACATAAAAAAAAGGTAATTTCGGGTCAAAACGGTGTCCGTGTCGGACACGCCTTGCACCAAAAAATGTACAATAATACTAGTCTACCAAACCTAACAAATTATATGTCCACGAATCCAGAATGACGATACGAACCCAACGGTATATCCAGAATTGGATTTCGACTTGCAACGAAATGCGTGCCGGAACCAACGTCCACTAAAACCTAGCAAATTATATGTCAATGAGTCCAAAATGATGATACAAACTCAACGGTTTATCCAGAATTGGATTTCGATGAGCCGGCGTCAAAAAGTTCCATTAACCCGAACTATGGGGCCCATTTTGTATCGAAATACGTGTCAGGGCCTACGTCCTCCAAATCTAACAAACTTTATATGAAAACATGCTATAACGATGCCACGAGTCTACTGGTGGGGTCAGAAATTGAATTCGGAGTCCCGAGTTCAAAAAAGAAATTTAACAACTTAGAAATTACGAATTCGGACGGCTAACTTTGGCGTCGAATTAACCAATCAAACGTGCTCACAATGAAACAAAACTGGAGGGGTAGGAATAGGGTTATACCAGCTGCTCATAGGAACCAGTGGAACGCCAGACGAAGCTGCGATGGAGGAGATACGAACCGACGAAGTTGGCTCCGCAAAACTATCAAAAATAACACAATTTAAACGGTCAACTTAGTGGCCGATTTTGATGTATCAAACGATAAAATTAACGGACGAAAATTGAGGAGAGTGAAGAGCTATATACCGAATTGAGATGGAGCAAAAAAATTGCCGATCCAATGGTCGGATTTCCCGAAAAATGTGTTTGAAGTCATTGCGACGAATGCCATTTTCGGATCCATTCCGACCGCGTAACGACGGGAACCCGTGCCAAATGCACGAAACGCCTAGACGGCGCATCCCAGAGGATGGTGGCCGCCACGGGGAGGTACGACGGAGGTCGCCCGGCCATAGGGGCTCATCGGACGGCCGCGGCGGCCTACAACTGCCGGTGCGCGTGCACGGCTGTGCACACGCTGCTGCTCGTGTTGCTATCGTTGCCCTCGTGCGTGCCTGCGTGTGCGCACGTGGCATGGCTACGCCTGGCCATGCCTGGCCGGCCGTAGTTGTCTCGGTATAGAGGAGAGGTGGCTAAGTGGAGGTAGTGTTGATGAATGGTGGAAAAGATGGTGATGGATGATGAAAGATGATGATGAAGAATGGAGAAAGAGGCGGAGAAGGAGAAGGAGAGGAGGAGGACGAGGCTCGGCCATGGGCTGGTGGTCGGTCGGCCATGGGTCAACTATGGGGGAGTTAGGCTCGGAAGGAGCTTGGGTTGGTGATGGGGATGTAGGTGATAGTGTGCTGTTGGTATTTGGAGAGAGAGAGAGAGTGAGGAATTAAATGTGTGTGTGTGAGTAAATAAAAGGAAGGAGAGAGAGAGAAAGATATACTCTACCTAGTTTTTAGGGCCGACCAAGTAGGGGGTGTGTGAGTTTGTTGCTATGTAGGAAATATACGGTTGGAATTAATAGAGAGGAATCCAATGGCTAGGATTTAAATAGGGATTAGATTATTTCTTTAGGGATTTAATTCAAGGGGTTTCTCCATTAAATATTTATAATGGATAAACTAGGTATTTAATATTTGCAGAAAAATGAGTGTGGGGATATTCATGAGGGGGACAACATGAAACTTGGGTTGGGTTCGGTTGAGCCAGGTCGGGTCAAAATTTGACATGGTGCGATAATTAAATTTAAATAGGTATTTATGATCATGGGTAAATAAGTAGCATGTGGGGGTTCAAATAAATGGGACATAAGTGTCAGGTGGGTAGTAGTCTTCGTGTAGGCCATATCCATTTTTGGGTCGACTAAGTTGGATCGATGTCGGGTCCCGAAATAAAATTGGAAGTCAGGTCACAATTTACGGTGGATAATTAATTGGCCTAAATTGACCCAAAAGTTGTGCGGAGAAAATGAAACACAAGATGGTGTGTCTGAGTGGGACACGAAGGTCATGGGTG
Organism: Iris pallida; assembly: GCA_029216955.1. NCBI lineage: Eukaryota > Viridiplantae > Streptophyta > Magnoliopsida > Asparagales > Iridaceae > Iris > Iris pallida. The sequence continues at coordinate 22,368 of JANAVB010024090.1, forward strand.
AAGAGTGTCTCGAGTAGATCATGCATGAGAAGTTGGTTTCAAGAAAAAAAGACTAGTCTGGCGTTCCTAAATTAAAAGTCATGGTAACGTGCATGTGATGATCAAAGATAAAAGTGAGAAAATCAATTAATAATTAATTAATGATCAAATGGTCTAAATTGACCTGAAGTTGTGTGAAGCAAAAAGAGTACAAGAGAACAAGTTTGGATGGGAATGATATATCAACGTAAAGGTAATCTTGTCTACTACACAATGATGAAGAGAGGTTCCAGAGATTGGCATCCCTGACGCTCCAGAAGTCAAAGTCACGGTAAAGAGCATTTAATCAAATAATATTCAAAAATAATATTTATTCAAAATAATTGATTTATAAAATTGAAAAAAATAAGCCCTAAATTTAGGGGCTTACACCCCCAGGTGTTGGCAGCTTCTTTTTGGATCGAGTGCCTTGGTAGACACCCCCTGTGGTTGTCGATGGCAGTCCTCCAGATGAGAGTTTCCTTGCAATACTGGTGGAGATCGTCGGGCTGGAAGAGCCTGTCTTATTCCCTTCCTTGCCAGGAAGAACCTTTCGAGTTGAATTACAGGAGGGGAAAGAAAACTCCTTGTCTCCCGGGATTTACACATGTTCCTCAAGTTGTTGTTGGAAAGGTGCTGGCTGGTAGTTTTTGGAAAATGGACTGTCGATCTTCAGGTGCTGCCGACTTGTCGTAGCAGCAATTGATGATGACTTGGGTGCAACAACGTCCCGAGAGGGGCTCATCGCACGCCAAGGTTGCTTCCTTCTCCTTGCGTTTGTGAGTAATCACCTCTCGCAAGTCGATAGCGGATTGATCTACCTTGTATCCCATTTGTGGACTCGGGTATCCCAAGCACATGGGTGCGTAGGTGTCATATTTGCTCCCTGATCGAGGCTAGTAAAAGTACTTGCTCTCGATCGTTGGAGGGAGACTTTTGAGATCCACCATATCCGTTAGCCCTGGGGGACTGGACGCGGGTGGTTCTGTACAACTTTCTATCAGGAGCCCGTATAACAGTTAACGGTGCCCGCTGACGGTCAGCAACTTGGACAGTTGACTGGGCTTGTTGGGCCCGCACTACCCTAGACTTCTTTGACTTAGCACCCGAAGGCACATAGTAAAAAGAGTCAAAAAATTGATGCATCCCACATTCTCAATGGGCCGTATGGGGTCGGGCCCGCATGAGAGACGGTCGAACACAGAGCTGGCTGCCGCATGAGAGACGGTCGAACACAGAGCTGGCTAGAGTTGGCTGCCGCATGGATGATCTGCCTGCGGCCAGAGTGGCTGCCGCATCGGCGATCTGTCTGCGGCCATAGTTTGCTGCCGCATGGGCCATCTGCCTGCGGCTAGAGTCAGCTGCCACATAATTCATTTGTCCATCTCTCTTATGCGGCCTCTTTCTCGTCCGTATGGATTTCCCTTGTGCCTCCAAAAACTCAACATCGTAGTATTTTCCTTTGCTGGATTTGGGGACAGTGGGGTTATCTACGGTAGGAAGCAATGCCGTAGGAGAGTTTTGATCACCGTCGTGGGCCGCAGAAGGAGCTTCTTTGAGAACCTGGTCGGGGGCAACAGTTTTGTGCTTCGATATTTTGCAAGCTCTCTTTGGGTTGGCTCGCTTCTGCGATGGGCTGGAGCTTCCTTCAGAGAGCATTTCTTCGAATGCTCGTTGATCAAATCGAACCACGAGCATTTGTTGCGTGGAGCCGAGCTTGGATGCGTCAAATTGCGTCACCAACTTTTCATCAGAAGAGAATGATGTCTCCAGCAGAGTCGCCATCGTATTTGCCATTAAATATCAAACACAACAATTTTCAAATGAATTGAACTTGATTGCAAACTCGCTTGTACAAGAGAAGCCTAGAAAGAAATCCTAGGAAATAATCTAAGTACAATTGTTTAGTTTTGATTCTAGGAGGTGACGATACAGGCTCGAGAAAGTGTAGCAACTCTGCCTTACTCCTTGGACTATCTGACGCGTTCCTTGCTCTTGAAGAAATTGTCCTTCGTAGGTCGCAGCCTTTTGCAAGGGTATGGCACCCTGTTATTTATAGAGATAGATATATTAAGCCGCATGGATGGTCGCGTGGCCACGTGGCTACAGCAGCACACAAAGACCCGCTTCTTGACTGCCATCTGGCAATTGTTAGGATTTTGTTGCAGCAAAGCTGGGTGGTTGAGACTTGGTCAGCCTGCCACGTGTCCTATCGCAGGATAGGATCAATCTGCTTGAGTCATTTTGAGCCGTATAAGTCTTTCAGTGTTCGGCCATGCTGGACCGTATAAGACTCATGCGACTTAAGTCGCAGTCTTCCTTGGTCCACATGTAGCTTGGGGACTTTTTAGCAGCATAGCTTCTATATTCTGGGCCGTATAAAGCTCATGTGGCTCAGATTACAGTCACCCTTGGCCGCATAAAGCATATAGATTGAGCCGCATAAGGCTCATACGGGGTCGTAGTTTTCGGTCATGGCCATGTCCAGACTGGTGATTTGACGTTTTGTCTGATCACGTCTTATTTTCTTTTTTGTCAGAGTGTCAGAGTTTGTCAGAGCTGTCAGAGCTGTCATTTTTGCCAATTTTGACAGAGTTTTATCAGCTTTATCAGAAGGGTTGATCAGCTTGGCCGCATAAGTAACTACTCTTTCTGCGGCTCAAAAATCAGTCTAGTGATGGATGCATGGGGCGTGATGAGTCTGTCATGCGGCTTCTTTATGCGGGTCAATCTATTCCAGAGTACTCACGCGGTTAGTTGTGATCCGCATGAATCCCATATTTTCTTGCTTCTACAACGAGCCACAACACATCTCGTGCTCGTATCCACATGTAGCCCAACACTAGGGCTACACAATAGACACAACACAAGACGTCTACGACACGTGCCTACGCGACACGAAGCGCGTATCAGAGCGAAATCTTGCGATTCAGTCTCAGTGTAAAACCAGTGCACGAAGAAATTCGTGTTCGACACGACACGATAAGCTATAAGACTTTAGGGGCATGTTCTCAGATATTGCCCCCATGTCCATGCCAAGTGTCGCGTGTCCAAGTGACACGGACACACAGATATCCACCCGAACAGCAGGGCATTCGTGCAAACTCTCGTACGGCGTATCCTGCTCTTTGTGGATACGACAAAGACACAATAATCACCTCAGTCAGATACGAAATCAAAGTTCACATATATGGCTATAAATTCATTCAAATAGATTTCAAAAATACGAACAAAAACCCCTTTAAGGTATTTCCTCAAACACACATGCATAGACACTGATACGTGTCCGATACGGACACCAAACCAATTCCAATTCCTACCAAACTCACTCTACAGCTAGGGGACACCTAGATGGATGCTTCTATGGAAAGAAAATAGAGATTTGAATCAATTTGAGAAATTTACCAATTGAGAGAGATCTCAATCAAAAAGCTCCAAAATGAGAAGTCCGCCTCCAATAGCAATGGCCAAGTGAGCTCCAAACCTTACAAGAAATCTCCTTTCAACCCCTACTCCAGAAATGACCTCCAATGCAAGTGAGTAGGATCAATTTGGTAGAGGAATGGTAAGATTTGATGATTTGGGGAAGAACTATTAGGGTTTCTAAAGGGGGATTTCTAGAAGAGGCAAGTGAGTATTAAGAGATGTTATATAGGGGTGTGATGTATCTCAAGGGACTGTGATGGCCAGCCATAGTGGGATTAGGGTTAGGATTTCTTGGGAAATGGGCCACGGGCCTTGCACACTAGCTAGTTGGCTCAACCTCCTAGCTAAAAGCCCAATAACTCTAAGCACCTAATCACTCCCTGAAACCTAGCCACACTCAAGTCTACTTGGGTTAAATTAAGTTAGATTAGGGTCCCACTAACATTCTATCATGCTAACTAAGTCACCAAAGTCATGGTCAAACTCTAGGCTAGTCTCTATAGTCTCAACTAGCAAAAGTCAAAAAAAAAATTACAATACCAATGCAATAAATAATAAAATAATTCACAAAAATCAAAATAACCAAAATACCCTCAAACTAAAATGTGGTAGTGACATTTGAAGACCGTCTTCCAAGTGTTGAGGGAGAACGAACTCTTCGTCAAACGGAAGAAGTGCTCATTTGCACAAGAAGAGGTGTCGTTCTTAGGGCACAGGATCGGGCATGGCAAGATATGGATGGATGGCACGAAGGTCCAGTCCATTCGGGAGTGGGAGGCTCCCACCAGGCCGACGGAGCTACAATAGTTCCTTGGCTTGGCGAGCTACTACCGGCAGTCCATCTGAGGATATTCCGCCATCGCAGCGCCTCTGACCGATCTGCTGCAGAAGGATCGGGCATGGAGCTGGATGCCCCGATGCGAGGAGGCATTCGAGGCACTGAAGCGGGCCGTAACCGAGAAGCCAGTCCTATCTTTATCAGAGTACTCCAAGACGTTCAAAGTGCATACAGACGCGTCCGACTTCGCTATCGGTGGGGTGTTGGTACAGGAAGGACATCCCATCGCATTCGAGTGCTGCAAGTTGAACGACACTGAGCAGCGCTACACAGTGCAAGAGAAGGAGATGATCGCGGTCGTGTATAGCTTGAGGACATGGCGGCACTACCTTCTCGGCAAAGTTCATGGTCATGACGGACAATGTTGCCACGAGCTCCTTCCAATCCCAGAAGAAGCTGTCTCCGAAGTAGGCACGATGGCAAGATTTCCTAGCCGAGTTCGAGATGGAGTTGCGGTACAAACTCGGCAAGAAAATCAGGTGGCCGATGCGCTTGACAGGAAGGCCGAGCTCGCATCGGTGTGCTTGCTCAAGGGGGACATTCTGGACAGTGTTCGAGTAGGTATCATGGAGGACCCGCTAACACAGGCCATATTGAAGCTTGTCAAGGAGGGCAAAACGAGAAGGTTCTGGCTGAAAGACGGACATTTCTATACTAAGGGCGACAGGGTGGTCGTGTCTAAGTGGAGTGGCTTGCGGAGACAGCTTCTCAAGGAGTGCCATAATACGAAGTAGGCTGGACATCCGAGGTAGAAGCAGACCTTGGCGCTGCTGGAGACCACATACTACTGGCCTCGCATGCGCGAGGATGTGGAGGACTATGTGCGCACCTGTCTTGTGTGCCAACAAGACAAGGTAGACCATCAGAAGCCCGGGGGCCTACTAGAGCCTCTTCCCGTGCCGAGCAGACCGTGGAAGAGCATATCGATGGACTTCATCTCCGCTCTGACGAAAGTGGGGGCGCTTGGGTCTATTCTCGTGGTGGTGGACCGATTCTCCAAGTATGCGACCTTCATTACTGCTTCAACGGACTGCACAGTAGAGGAGGTCGTGCGCCTTTTCATTAGCCACATGGTGAAGTTCTGGGGCATCCCGGTGAACATTATCAGCGATCGGGATCCCCGCTTCACGGGAAAGTTCTGGACGGAAGTGTTCAAAATCCTCGGGACAGACTTGTACTTCTCGACCAGCTTCCACCTGCAGATGGACGGACAGATCGAGCGGGTCAATTCACTACTCGAGGAGTACTTATGATACTTTGTGAGTGCCAACCAGAGGGATTGGGTGCATCACCTCGACATCGCTCAGTTCTGCTACAATCTTTAACGGAGCGAGTCATCGCACAGTAACCCATTCGAGTTGGTGATTGGTCGACAGTCACTTGCCCCGTACACGCTTAGTACGGGGTCCTCGAGTAGGAGCCCCGCAGCCAATCTGTTCACTTCAAATTTTAAGGCAAAGGCGGATATTGCCAAAGAATTTTTGGAGAAGACCGCGAGGAAGATGAAGAAGTGGGCCAACACAAAATGAAGGCCGGTTGAGTACAAGGAGGGGGACATGGTGCTAGTGAAGCTACAACCGCAACAGTTCAAGGTGTTCCGAAAAGTGCACAAAGGACTGATTCGAAAGTACGAAGGCCCCTTTCCCGTGCTTAAGAAGGTAGACAAGGTGGCCTACAAGCTCGAACTCCCTACTAAGCTGAAGATTCATCCAGTCTTCCTTGCCAGTTGCCTGAATCCGTACCATAAAGACTTGAAAGATCCCTAGGAAGGAGTTTCAAAACGACCCACGACGACCATGATGACATCCTTCGACAAGAAGGAGGAAGCTGTGCTGGACAAGAGGACCATTCGTCGGCGAGGCGTGTCCCCGTATGTGGAGTACCTCATCCAATGGAAGGACATGCCTTATGGCGAGTCTAGCTGGGAACGTGCTGATATGCTGCATCAATTCAAAGCTGAGATCCAGGCGTTTCTTAGCGAGCATGATTGACGAGGGCGTCAACGCCTTAGGTGGGGAAGAATGTAATGTCCCAAATATTGTGCCCCGCCGAGGCCAAGTTGCATAACCTTTCCACGGACCAAGGTTATACGGAAAGCTTCTAGTATATTCCAGAAGATAGCGGAACTCTCTGGAAGACGGTAGATTTCTCTGGAAGGCCCAAGATCCTTCTAGGAGGCCCAAGAACCTTCTGGATGGCACGTGAAGTTTTCTTTTATGTTCTTAGGGAATAAACCTGGAATATGCCGTTCCAGTTATGGTAGAAAGAATAATCCTTAGAATATTCCTTACAGGACTTTCCATGTAAAGCTCAATGAGCCATTAAATAAGGGGGAGGCCTCATTTGTTCCTTACCACCTAAAAACTTGTAAGCATTCGCCAAGTCAATAAAAAAATCTTACGAGTCCTACTTTGCTCTACTCTCCATTTTCTTTAGCGATTTAGCTAAGTCGTATTGGGAAGACTTGCACGAGTCTTCAAGGAGGAAGATAGTGCGCCGCACGGGACAAAGTGCTAGAAAAAATACTAAGTTCGTGACACAGAGCTTTCAAAAAGCCCAGCGTAAGCTAATAGTAGTCAATTTTCTCCTCCACCACTTTCGCTTCTATAATGGCGATGATGGAGAGCTTGTGGATCTTTTTCAGCAATTTGAGATAGTCATCGTCTTCTTTGACGCGATAGCTTTCGCGTTCCAGATCAAGACGTTGATTATGATGATGTGTTAGAGCAGGCGGGATGCTTTAGCCGCAGACCTTAGAGCCATGGAGGAGACGATCGCCTTCTTCTGTTAGTTGTCTTTTTTTTTCTTTGTTCAGCTTTGTTGGTTAGGTCGATATAATAATTTTCATCCCTACTTTGCGAGACGCAAGCTATATCTAATCTTCTAGTGAGGCCAGGGTACAACACCATCGCTTCTGTTTCACACTCAGGGCCTAGAGCAGAAGGGGCTACGGAGGCAACTACATCACTCAGTTGGCCAAAAAGGAATGATAGATCTGGAATATCAGTATCCTCGCTCTGGAGGCGAGATGCTTGGGCACGATTCCTCCGACGTTGGCGTTTGGTGGAGCCTTCCATAGAGGTGGTGGCGACTTGGACAGAGCGGATGAGGCCTATAGAGGTAGGGGATACCCCTGCTTGCCCCAACTCCATAGGAATAAATGGGACAATATTTAGGGGGGCGGGAGATTCCCTTGATTGTAGGGAAAGCTGGCCAGGCCCACTCCCTTAGGGTTCTCCTCTGAGCAGCAAATTGAAGGGGTCTGGACGGGGGCCATCCGACGCAGAGAAGGGCGAGGGAACGGTGGATCATGAGTTGTGGAATATGGATCCACTGGTACCTTGCCCTTTCCTTTCTGTAGGAGGCTGGCCTTCTTACACTGGGTAGGAAGTGACCCTGGTGCGAACACTTACAGTACACGGAGTGCGCTCAAATTCAGTAGTTTGCCAAAAGCTTGTCTCATTAGGGCGTTGGATCCTGATGGCCTTGGGGAGAGGTTTTTTTATATCAACTTCTACAAGGACACGGGTGCAGCTGGGATGAGAATGGAGGGCAGTAGCATGGTACATCATGATCGGTGCACCGAAGCACCCGACATAGCGAACAGAGGATCTTGCGCAAAGAAGTATTATGGAAGCCAGGAAGGAAAACCCATAAGAAGCCAAAGGAGATTCCCAGAGAGGGGAGAAGTTTGGAGACCAGCAAAATATGGTATAGAAGCATTAACGACGATCCAGTGATCCTTCAAAACTGAGTCGAAGGAAGTCGGACTCCTTAGATGGTCGTAGGAGGAGGTGCCTGAGGTCGAAAACACCAACAGTCACCTGTCCATCAAAAGCAAAGAGGGAGAGGGCGACCGGATAGCATCCACCATTGGCCGAACACGACCGAGCTTTCCAATTAGCGCAAAATGAAAGGGTGCCGCCAAGGCCGCTACCTCCGTCTCCGAGAAGGAGACAGGCGGAGCTCCTGGAACCGCTCAGAGAGACGAG
>JANAVB010024091.1:0-49837 GCA_029216955.1 Iris pallida
TGGCTATGCTTCCAGTAGATTCCAGTTAGCAGATTCCAGATTGGGGTATGTCTACATGTCTTACTCTAGTATTCCCCTCCCAGCAAGTGAATCCAGAATTCCGACACAATGATTCAAGATGAGTCCAGCCAAATATAATGATACCAGTAAATGATTCCATTTAATGATTCCAGTAGGTGATTCCAGTAATAGAGATGATACCAGTAATAGAGGTCAGAAAATAAAAGTGTGTCATATACAAATCCAGAAATATCCACACGTGTTTAACAGAGATCGCATACAACTAACTAGAACTGAAGTACAGTAATTTGACAAGTAAATGAAAAACTATCAGAATGTACTCGCCTGATGTCTGAATGTCCAATAAATATACTGTCCAATGAGAGGTGTCTGGCTCCTAATCAGAAACCACAAGTCACAAACAAGTCCAAAATGACAATATGAAGTTCTACTATGCATTCTACATGATTCTAGGTCAATCTAGACCAAAGTCAACTCTTGGTCAACTTGGTCAACTGCACTAGTCAAACTAGGTCAAACTAGGTCATGTCCTAACCCAGCAAGTCTTACTAGGCAACCAAGACTATCCTAGCAGCACACATCAATACAAGGCTATACAAGCCAACATACACCCAACTCTATATAGTATACAATTATTCATACTCAAATAGGCAAGAATTCACATTGGACATACACTAGGTAATCTACTACTTTAAGCTATATATGTCTACACATATATACATATGCATATATTGGTATCAATATTAGGTCTATATCATGGCATTTCAAATGGTTTATAAAACTATATATTACAACAATATGCTAACATATATAAGATACATACATAGCTAAGTTAACTGTATTCATAAATACTTATTTAAGAGGCTAGTGTGTGTATGTGAACATGGCAAAGGGACAAGTGAGGGTTAAATGGGCATACATAGTGTATACATATCAAAGAGTGTCAAAGTGTAAGGAACAAGTGTCAAGTGTGATAGTGTCAACATAGTGTAAGGGGTACATGAGGTAATATAGGATTTGTGTTAACATAGAACATTACATCTCATTAACATGTATTGCATACATTACATCTATTATTATATTACATTCATGCTTGCATTCATTCATCATCATTTATCTCTTGTCCACTATATGCACCATACATTACATACTATGGAACCTACATATTCATTACAAGCCATACTTATACATGCTTACATTAGATAGGATACTTACACCTCATACATCATTTATTTAAACATTTACTCATGGCTTGCATCTCTATTTAATTATATATATATATATACATTAACATGGTTAAAATCAAATAGAATATTTATATTGCACACAAGGGTGCACAAAATGCATATGTCGAATAGTAACTCCTACTAATAATTAATACTGTACCATCTCAGCATGAATTAAAATCTAGGATAAAGTATTTATAGATCTATGTGTTAGCTTTTCGAAACTTTAAACGGATCGCGTTTTTGTTCCGGAAACTCCCGGAATCGAGAAAAACCGAGAACGCGTTTGTCTTTCGTACAGCTGACACTCAAATAATTTTCCAGAAAGTTACAGAAAGAATTAGGCCTATCAATATATGTTTTTGGGAAAGCTAACTTCAATACGCTTCTTTTAAAAAAAACGGGAGATTAAACCGAGCTTTGAGCTAGAAGTTATGACATTTCTAGTTAGGGCTGAAATTAAAAACGTGGATAAAACATGACGGATTTGGGTAGTTTAAGACAAAACACCAGTATGTAACATAATATATCAAGAACTCACTCTCTACACTAATTATATATATGATACAACTATAGAACACTTTTCAATACAAAAATATGAGATTAAACACGTAATAATTCATTCATACATAACAACAACAATAGTGTGTCCAAATTTGGGGTTTTCCCACATGGACACAACCACAACACAAAGGACACTCCTATGACTCCAAATGGACACAAAATGGACACAAATGGAGATACAACCATGGGGGTCATTCTATGGATTCAAAATAGACCTATATGTATGAGAAAATAAAATAAGAAGGGATTTATACCTCCCGGTAGATCGAATCGAAGAAAAGCCTTCCTGGAGCGACACCGACACGTAGAGATTCCAAAAGGACACGAACGAGCTCCGAATCCTCCAAACTTGGGTAGCTTCCTCCTTGGATAGAATGGAGAAGGAAAAAGAAGATTTGGTGGCAAAATGGAAGGATTTGGTGGAGAAATGAAGGATTTGGTGGAGAAATTGCTAGGGATTGCTCTCTAGAAATTTGGGAAAGAACAAGAGAGAGTGTGGATGACAATAATGAAATGAACTTGAGCCTATCCTCTCCCAAAGTGGCTGGCCATATGGGGCTATTTGTCCTATTATGGTAAGGTCCAAAATGCCCCAACTAACCTATTCTATTAGTATAGGAAAGGGCTAATTGGTTGGGGCTAAATAGTCATTCAAAGTCTCTAATCACACTAACCTTATCCATAATAATTAGTCTAACCTCTAACTAAAATATTTCTATCATTGGACTAAAATTAATATCATGTGGGCCTGCCTAACTAGTTGTGGGTCCCACTAGAGTCAAACTACCCCCGGGTCCCCGTTTCAAGTCGGATTGAGCTGAAATTCGAACCCGACTCAAATAATCCCAAAAAAAATCATAAATAATAAAATAAATTTCAAAAAAATTCAAAAAATACAAAATAAGAAAAATATTCCTGTTCCTGAAAACTGGGGATGACAAATTCCTCGAAATTAAAACCAAACAATAGTAAAATGTCAAATCACAAGTCATAATTTTAAATAGTTTAAAAATGATTAAAAATCACCAAAAATCATAATATGAAATAATAATCAATAAATAATAATGATAATTACAAAATTTCAAAATTACCCTCATCTGGAAACTGGGTGTTACAATCCTACCCACCTTATAAAAATTTGTCCTCGAAATTAAGATGATCGCACCCCCTTTAGGTCAACATAATCAAGGGTCAATCACTAGTCAATTTCTCAACATCCAAGTACTTGGTCAACAACTGGTCAACTTCTTAGGGTTTAACTATGCGCTATCTAGGTGTCGACAACTAGAATTTAGCAAAGAAAAACTCTATAATAGACTAGCTCTTAACTTCCCATCCTATCAAGTCACCTATAACTAAATACCTACAAGCTAAGCACATGAATACAAATACCACATATATATATTTGCTCAAGAACAACAACCCATCACTATATCCTAAGTATATCATCTATATATATATACATGACTGATCAACCAAGGGTTAAGGCAGACTAAACTTATAAGGGTCTGAAACAATGCTTAGAACTAGGCTAAGGATGAATGGTCTGAATCAAGGGACATGGTATCTAGTGAAGGGTCTGCACACTACTAAAGGTGATCAAACACAAAGGAAAACACGAAGAGAACTTAACTAAAATGGAAAACTGAACCAAGTATAGGCTAAACAACATGTTTATAACCCTATACAACAATGGCCTATAGATACCAACTAACCTATATCCCATATGCCAATATCATATGCAATCTATCTATGCAAATAGACCTCTTGGTCTTAGGTAAACTACAACTATACTCAAAGGCAGGCTCTGGTCATGGTGCCTCACTGGAAAAGGTAAGGGAAAGTAGTAATAATTATCAAGGCTGTAAGGCATATAAACACTATGTGTAACTGGTTGGTATTATAGATAACAGGAGAATTATCTGCAATGGGTTACTATTCTAACACCAATGCTAACTATCACCTCTAGGGTACAAACACTCTACAAGTCATCATACCATTATACTATGAAAGAAACTACCCATGAAAAAGCTCTACAAAACTAAATATCCCTACTTCTAAGTCATTTATAACAATCAAAAGGGTATGATGTTAAACCTTCTCAAGATACAATGTTAATCATATGCGTTGTCCAAAATTATGTTGTCCAGAGGTCTTCATCATGCTAGTGAGCAAGACTACGATAATCACAGAGTCCTTGACTAAGGTACGTACCTCTAGGTTTATGGTATTTAAAATTTTTGCACTGCCGCATGCGACGGCAAAAACCTTAAATTCCCATACCCGAGAATACATCCAAAATTTGACTACATGTCCTCACTATGCCAACTAACACGACTATCGAGGATTCTAGATTCATGATTTAGACGACCTAGCCCATATGATTTTCTTAGAAGAAAAACAAACACAACAAAAGAGTAACATGACAAAATTAATCAATCAACAAGGAACAGATGAATCGGATTTCAAGGTAATTATAAAAGACAATTGCGGGAATGGAATTGAGAAGAACGGAACTTGCAGCAGATCTCCAACGGTCTGTGCATCCTCGACTGTCCTGACGATAGCTAACCCTGCTGGTTTTCTCCAGTCTGATGCTGATACTGCACAAATCTCTGCTGATGGTATGAATCGCTGCTGCTGAGAGAAACCGAAACAAAGGAAAAAGTCTCTGTACAGACGGAGATGCACCTCAAATATAGCAGAAAACGCCAACCTGAGTCGGCACAATAGAAGCTGCGATCTCGAGGCCCTGATGAACAGGACGAGAGGTGACTAGCCTCTCGATAGTATCCCCCGAACCGAAGCGATGAGAGTGCCTTCATAATCATCATAAAGATAGATCAAAACAAGAAACAATTTCTAAGAATGAAGCAAAATTTCAAAGAAGGGCAGTTTGTATTCAAGGGAAAAAATAATAAGCAGCAAATTTAGATAAAGGGATCTGATAAGGAGTTTTTCCTAATGTGATTGAGTACCTTCAAAATATCCTAATCCTACTGCAGGCTTGTAGTGATACTCTAGTTCGAATACCACTACATAAACTCGACCTGCATGGGCCACCACTAAAATGTGTCACGACCGCACCCTAGAGTAAGGGCACGAGAACGTAACAACGTCCAGCCTACGCCGCAATGTCGGCGGTAGAACGCTGTCCTAGGTCTCATGCATCTAACAGTATAAGGCTAAGCAGTTTATACTCCCCGATTGGGGGTGACATGGCAGAATGAAACTCAATCACATCTAAGGTAGAGCATAATGGTAGATAGATAAAGCATGAAATCCAAAGAGATACAGCAGATAGAAGTCTAATGTCTAAGATACAAACTCAGAAAAACATCTCAAAGCTCAATACAGTAATCCATAGAATAAATACAACTCAATACAACTAAATAACTAACTATACAACCTCTACTGTGTCTCCTCTAGGCTAGCAGTCAACCTCCAGGCTATCTGTAAAATTTATCAACAGGTCCAGTCAGAACAGAAACGAGTAAACTCATCAAGAAAACCCAAGTAAATGACAAAAAACTATAAAACAGTTATAGACGTTGTATTGATGAATATAGCAGTTTATGTTAAGGTGATGGTAAGAAGACAGATAAAGTGCAAGGAAAGAAAATAACTAAACAAGAGAAGAATCATAGCAATGAAGACAGTAAAAATAGAACTAGCTGAATCAGGGTAATATGATGTAAAGTCCAGACAGCAATGTAGACAAGTGTAACTCCAATGTAAGTCCAGTACAAGATGAATCTAATACAAGATGAATCCAGTAAGGGATGATTCCAGTTATAGGATCAAAGATTCCAGGGTGAGTCCAGCCTATACTCTAGCAGTGTGTTTTAAAATACCGAGTTCGACATGTAAACGGCTGTAGGTAATCAGACACATCCCTCACTGATCAGGCGAGAGATGGCTATGCTTCCAGTAGATTCCAGTTAGCAGATTCCAGATTGGGGTATGTCTACATATCTACTCTAGTATTCTTCTCCAGCAAATGAATCCAGAATTCTGACACATGATTCAAGATGAGTCCAGCCAAAATATAATGATACCAGTAAATGATTCCAGTTAAATGATTCCAGTTAAATAATTCCAGTAGGTGATTCCAGTAATAGAGATGTACAGTAATAGAGGCCAAAAATAAAAGTGTGTCGTATACATGAATCCAGAAATATTCACGTGTTGTAACAGAGAATCGCATACAACTAACTAGAACTGAAGTACAGTAATTGACAAGTAAATGAGAAAACTATCAGAGAATGTACTCCCGATGTCTGAATGTCCAAAGTAATATACTGTCCAATGAGAGGTGTCTGGCTCCTAATCAGAACACACAAGTCATAAACAAGTCCAAATGACAATATGAAGTTCTACTATGCATTCTACATGATTCTAGGTCAATCTAGACCAAAGTCAACTCTTGGTCAACTTGGTCAACTGCACTAGTCAAACTAGGTCAAACTAGGTCATGTCCTAACCCAGCAAGTCTTACTAGGCCTAACCAAGACTATCCTAGCAAGCAAATATCAATACAAGGCTATACAAGCCACATACACCCAACTCTATATAGCATGCAATTATTCAATACTCAAATAGGCAAGAATTCACATTGGATATACACTAGGTAATCTACTACTTTAAGCTTATATGTCTACACATATATACATATGCATATATTGGTATTCAACATTAGGTCTATAATCATGGCATTTCAAATGGTTATAAACTTATATATTACAACACAATATGCTAACATATATATAATATACATACATAGCTAAGTTAACTGTATTCATAAATACTTATTTAAGAGGCTATGTGTGTATGTGAACATGGCAAAGGGGCAAGTGAGGGTTAAATGGGCATACATAGTGTATACATATCAAAGAGTGTCAAAGTGTAAGTGAACAAAGTGTCAAGTGTGATAGTGTCAACATAGTGCAAGGGGTACATGAGGTAATATAGGATTTGTGTTAACATAGAACATTATATCTCATTAACTTGTATATTGCATACATTACATCTATATTACATTACATTCATTCTGCATTCATTCATCATTCATTTATTCTCCTGTACCACTATATGCACCATACATTACATACAATGGAACCTACATATTCATTACAAGCCATACTTATACATGCTTACATTAGATAGGATACTTACACCTCATACATCATTTAACATTTACTCATGCTTGCATCTCTATTTAATTACATAATATATATACATTAACATGGGTTAAAATCAATAGAATATTATATTACACACAAGGGTGCACAAAATGCATATGCCGAATAGTAACTCCTACTAATAATTAATACTGTACTATCTCAGCATGAATTAAAATCTAGGATTAAAGTATGTTATAGATCTATGTGTTAGCTTTCCGAAACTTCAAACGGATCACGTTTTCGTTTCCGGAAACTCCCGGAATCGCGAAAACACCGAGAACACGTTTGTCTTTCGTACAGCTGACACTCAAATAATTTTCCAGAAAGTTACAGAAAGAATTAGGCCTATTAATACATGTTTTTGGAAAGCTAACTTCAATACGCTTCTTTTAAAAAAAATGGGAGATTAAACCGAGCTTTGAGCTAGAAGTTATGACATTTCTAAGTTAGGGCTGAATTAAAACGTGGATAAAAATCATGACGGATTTGGGTAGTTTGAGACAAAAGAACACAAGTATATAACATAATATATCAAGAACTCACTCTCTACACTAATTTATATATATGAGACATAGAGAACACATTTCCAATACAAAAATATGAGATTAAACACGTAATAATTCATTCATACATAACAACACATAGTGTGTCCAAATTTGGGGTTTTCCCACATGGACACAACCACAACACAAAGGACACTCTATGACCTCCAAATGGACACGAAATGGACATAAATAGAGATACAACCATGGGGGTCCTTCCTATGGGTTCAAAATAGACCTATATGCATGAAGAAATGAAAATGAGAAGGGATTTATACCTCCCGGTAGATCGAATCGAAGAAAAGCCTTCCCGGAGCGACACCGACCGTAGAGATTCCAAAAGGACACGAACGAGCTCCGAATCCCCCCAAACTTGGGTAGCTTTCTCCTTGGATAGAATGGAGAAGGAAAGAAGAAGATTTGGTGGCAAAATGGAAGGATTTGGTGGAGAAATGGAAGGATTTGGTGGAGAAATTGCTAGGGATTGCTCTCTAGAAATTTGGGGAAGAACAAGAGAGAGAGTGGGATAAATGAAATGAACTTGAGCCTATCCTCTCCCAAAGTGGCTGGCCATATGGGGCTATTTGTCCTATTATGGTAAGGTCCAAAATGCCCCCACTAACATATTCATTAGTATTAAAGGGCTAATTGGTTGGGGCTAAATTGGTCATTCTAAAGTCTCTAATCACACTAACCTTTTCCATAATAATTAGTCTAACCTCTAACTAAAATATTTCTATCATGTTAAAATTAATATCATGTGGGCCATGCCTAACTAGTTTGTGGGTCCCACTAGAGTCAAACTACCCCCGGGTCCCCGTTTCAAGTCGGATTGAGCTGAAATTCGAACCCGACTCAAATAATCCCAAAACTATATCATAAATAATAAAATATATTTCAAAAATATTTCAAAAATACAAAATGACAAAAATATCCCTGTTCCTGAAAACTGGGGATGACAAATTCCTCGAAATTAAAACCAAACAATAGTAAAATGTCAAAATCACAAGTCATTTTTAAATAGTTTAAAAATGATTAAAAATCACCAAAAATCATAATATGAAATAATAATCAATAAATAATAATGATAATTACAAAATTTCAAAATTACTCTCATCTGAAAAACTGGGTGTTACAAAAAGAAAACATCCGTGTACATGTGATATTTGAGATAAAGAATTTAAATAAATGCAAAAAATAATAAATACATACATATATAATACAAGAAAATGAGGCATACGGAATAATATACCCCTGAGTCAGTTGAGTAGGGATTCGTCCTCGCTTTCTTATACGCTGACTCATAAAGTGGACAAGGGTCAAGTTTCGAAGTAATTTAATACAACAAAAATACCTTTTAATGACGGCTAAAAAGCGTCATTAATTACAAACCATGATGCTTTTTTTCAATCCAATCCTTATGAAAACGGGTGTTATAATATTTTTAAAAGCGATATAAATAATTCTTCCAAAACCGTCATTAATAGGTTGAATTTTGCTACGGTTTATTTTCAAAGCGTTATGAATAGATGATCTGTATATGATCATTGTATCACATTTATAACGCTCTATACTGCATGTTATATATTACATTCCAAACACTGCTCAATTTAATTCAAAACAACCACTTTGAACCATATTCATAACAAAATATTGAAATGTAATATAAAGTACCATTCTCTATTTCAGTGTCTCAAAATAGGGTACATCAACATCTCACAGATATAGAGTACTTAAGCTAGCTACATTTTATTGTCTCAAAATAGAGTACTTTAGCTACCATTCTACATTTCTCCATCTCTATTTCATTGGTGACTTGAATGTATACAAGAGTAACTGTTGACAACAACCTGAATGATAGCAGGATCAGTGTGTAGAGAAGTGGTCTAAGCAGGCGGTGAAGCTTTAACCTGTAAATCCTGTAAATTGCAAGAGAGTTTATAAATATATCAAGTTCAGAAGTATAAAAGACAACTCCAAAGCTACAGTGGAGTCCTTGAACATAACATAATGATAAATAAATAATACTGCTGAGTCCAAATTACTGAACGAGCAGATGTATGGTATACCATCCTTGAACAAGCAACAGCAAGAGAAACATGCTTGACATCATCTTGATTCTCCAAGGTAATTAATAATGCAACCATCTTGATTCTCCAATAATAGCAGCAAGAGAAATTTCCTGTTTACAAACAAGTGTCCAAATTTTCGCATAACAAACCAGTCCAAGTCTATCCACATGATCAAGCATATTAATGTAATAATAATAATAATAATAATTAAATCTTAATATATGAAAAATTGGGCTCAGAGATTTGTGTACATGGTTCATATTTCATCATACCAATGCTGCAAAAGTTACTAACTAAAACCAAATACTGACAAAAATACTCAAAAGTTTGCAAAAAACTGATACTTCATACAGAAGGCAACATACGAAGAGTTAGCAACAATTTTCCAACAAAGCCAAGTGATACTCAAATCCAAGTGTTACTAAAGCCCAAACAAAAGTATACTCAAAGCCAGTGATACTCAAAGAGAAGTTAAAACTCAAAGAACCTGGGTACTCAAAAGTATAAGTTAATACTCAAAAGTATACTCAAAGCCAAGTATCCATCAAGAAGTGATACTCAAAGATACTCAAAAAATGATACTCATCTACTGATATCAAATCCTTTTGCCTAATCAAAATTAGGCAACCATTCATCATCATAGTCCATTGAAAAACAAAATCCAAGAACATAAAACTAGGATGATACTCAAAGAGAAGGAATACTCAAACTATGTTTGAATGGATAATCAAACTGTGCTTGAAGGGTTACTCAAAACGCTCAAAAGAGCAAAGCATGATCTTGATAAATATAACCCAAGCCACACTCAAAAGAGCATAGCATGAAACTCAAAGCCACTGATACAAAATAAACCATTTAGCCATTCCATAGATATTTCCAATCCCAATCAGTGACACTCAAAACCGGTGATACTCAAAGAGAAGTTAAAAGTTGAAGCCATAAAAAAATACAACTAAAACTAAATCCCAAACAAAGGTATACTCAAAGCCAACATCAATGTCAAAAACCTACACATGATGCTCAATAAATTGCACAAGATGAATATTCATGAATAAGTCATCATTGCCAGGTTTGCAGCAACAAAGCCAACATCAATGTCAAAAACCTGTACAAGATGCCCAAAAACTGATATAGAGGCAGCATCGACATAAAGAAAGAAATATCTTGAGAAGCAGCATATATTGAAGGGGACCCATATATATTGAAAGTGATACTCAAAAACTGATAGGGATACTCAAACTCTCTGATCTTTTTAAGAGCTGGTATACTACGTAGAACTGACACATAACTTTACAACGGTTAACCGATGTTTGAACCTTGTTATTATATTAATCTAAGCTAACATCAAAATCTCCTATAGGACATAGGTAAACCAAAGCAATCAAAAGTTATTTTTCTGAACTGGAGACCTCCCCTCAAACTGGCCTCCATCTTTATAAAATACAAATTTGTCTTCGACCCCAATTTTGTATATCCTGATTCATACCTATAGTTGCACTCTAGTACTCATTTGCAACAAGAATCTACTTATCATAATAGGCTTATTTTTACTGCTTTTCTATATTTTTTTTTTATCTTCCTCCAATGCCACTACTATAGAAACTGATACTTAGATCATAAACCACCGATATTGCCAATACCGACGATCCTGATACTCATAGGAATTGTCTATACCAATTCGATACCGATACTGCGAACCTTGATCACTACCCCAAAAGAAATGACTTCAAAAATAATATATCAAAATACAATGGGGGAAGTTAATCTTAGTCTTAGCTAGACCTAAAATGTTTAAATATTCTAAATATTCCTTCCACAAGGTCACACTACCTTCTACTTGCTTTCTTTTATGGCATTGAACTGACTGGGGACTTTCTTATACTAGGCATCATGAACTTGCAACATACCGAATTCGGATGGTTTAGTTCAAAGCTGTTAGAAAATAAAAAAAGAAAATTATATCTTTTAATGTTGACAAATCCAAATAGCATGATTAGGAACTCATAAGCACGTATCTTGTCTCCTAGTTAGTATGAACACAAATACTATATTCAACACAGAAAATACGGATTTGGAATATGACAATTTTAGAAAATTTAGGATACACTTATGGCATATGTGTGTGTAGTATTATAACATTTTAATTCACATTATGACTTATATTAGCTTGTTACTTGGCTTTTAAACTAGGAATTGGGAACAACAGAGGTAATCTATTTATGAATGTGTAGTTTTCATGGGCTTATTACCTAATCTCATTGCATTAGTTGAGCTAGTTAGTTTATTGATATCTTGCTATTGGATTCCATAAGTTAGATGGAGAGAATGTAATATCCACGAGTAATTGTTCTAACTAGGAAACCTAATTTATTGATATTAGCATTTGAGTTCAAGAGAGATTTTTCTGTGGGATCGTGTAATGATGGTTCGATTTGTCGTGTACTTACGAAGTGGATGGGGGTCTTGATGTGCTTGATAGGGAACCACGGAAGAATTAAGATTAGAAATGTGGAATAAGGGTGGAGCTGCACTGGTTCTCCCTCGGCTCGTGGCGGTGGTGCCGGCGGACGTACTTTGACTCCAGGGATCTGAACCCGTTGCCCCCGTCGCTAGCTGCCAACGACGGTGGGGAGATTTGAAGACAATAATAACAAGGATCCGAAAGAAAACCTAATTTTCGAAGAGACCCTAGTATAGAAGAGACCCTAGTATATAGATTCTCCCAAAGGAATACATCGATCAGAAGGATCTAAAGAAAAACCTAATTTTCGAAGAAAACCCTAATTTGAGAAAAATGAGAGAGGGACAAACCCTAATTTTGGCAAGTACGCCCTTCTTCTCGAGCGTGCGAGTGACGAGAGTCTTCAAATCCATCATCTCTCGAGCGTAATCCATCATCTCTCGGCGAGTTGGGGAGCGGAGGGAGAAGGAGAAGAGAGAGGATGAGGGCTAGGCTTTTTCTTAAGTGCGAGAAGAAGTACAGGGGAGTGGAGGTTTTGACTTAAATTTTGGTGCTTTTTTATAACGCTCGTATCACTGAAAGACTATCAATAACATTTATATTGGACACTGTCATAGAATGGAGTCTTGCTGAACTTTGATAACACTTTTTTCAGCCGTCATGAAATCCACTTATCAAGCATCATTAATAGGTCTTTTTGTTATAGTGTAAGTCGGTACCAACGACTCAGTCGAAGACATGACTCTAATCCAGGATGCACCTACGTAGTCGGGATACATAATAGATATTGTGTATCACGAGATACGAAGGTATATGAGTGGTACAAGAAACTCGCATTCACTCACTGAATGTGTCAAGTCAACTATCGCATTCCGGGTATGAATAGAATACAAGGCCGTCAACGGAACCCAAGAATAAGAATGACTGAAGGAACACCTCAGAAGCTTACTAACAATCTGACTGCCCCCAGCCAACATCTGCTCAATGATAACAAACTCTCTCTGTCCATGCATCGGGACTGCTGCTCTTACCTGCTACTGATTTTATCTGACTTACTGGACCTGGACAAACTGCGCCGGATGCTGACATTAAATCTGTTGAGACTGAGTCGGAAGGAGGTGCTGAACGTGGTATCATGCTGACTTTATTAGCTGAACTGACTGGAGTGAAGTAAACTAAGCTCCCATCAGATGCTGAGATGGTACTAATACCTGACTCTGTGGAGGCAGGATCTGATGCCGACATACTGCCTGAACCAAGGAAGAAGACGGAGCAATAAAATCCTCGAAAGAAATAGATAAGAAGGTTGGATGTCCCTGAATGATAAGGACATGTGATATCAATAATGGACAGGAATAGAACAAGGATATGTCAATCATGTTTACAGTTCAAAGAAAATGAGAATGCGATAATCAAGGGGAGATTAAATGAAGATAAATATAGGATTGAGATTCTAACAAGATGAATCCCCTACAAGTCTGAAGACAGACCTGCATGGGCCACCAAAAAACCCTGCCATGCCCTAGAACCAGAATATTGGAGATCGGGGGCGAAACAAAGCCAGCTACGTATATCAGAGTACTCCAATATCCCGAGATACGGTCAAAGCTGTCTAGAAGACAAGTGGGTGGACTCTAGCATGCCACTGACGACTTCTAAGGTCGAACAAATCATATCTCAATCCAATCAACATAAGAAGCAATAAAGAGTAAATCATATATGAGATGGGTAAGGCATCCCAAACATAAGTACATACAGAATTATGAGAGCTGACATAATAAAAGATATATCAACTGACTATACAAATGGTACGTAAATGTACAACTAGCAGCTGTCCAGAATATACATCTACCTCGTACTGAGACGGAGGGAACAAAACCCAGAAACAAGGACTAACATATGTCCTTGGCTAATAAACCACAAAATGAAAGTGCAAGATAAAGTAGAAAATAAAGGTAACCCACTCGCTAATCCGTCGGTCCTCTGAGTGCGAACCATCCGGAGGAAGACGATAGATCCTCGTGATCAACTATGGAACCTGGCCATGCAAAACCAGTGGGGTCAGACCCCAAATAGCAAGTACCACAAGGAAGGCTCGAGGTGAACGACAAAGCCCAACAATAACACAACAACAGAAATAAATAAATATGTGTCGAGACTAGTGCGATACCAATACACATATTACGAGAATATAAATGACTGAATGGAAATACTAAACCATATAGCAATAGAGAACAATAAGCCAATGAGCAACAAGGGACTTAGGAACTACTAGAAATCGGAGCCACAACCCTTAACCCAAACAAGGACCAGGGTTGCAGATCTTTTCTCTAGCAGAACTTAGCCTCTAGCCACTCATCGATATAAGAGCATATAAAGTAACGCACAACCAAAAGTGTATGGCCAATCATTACCTACGGCTTGCTATCATTAACTAGTTAGGGTTATCACAATCCTAATTACTAGTATACAAGTTGAGGATTTTCGCAACTACCATACTGCAGTTCCCCGGATGTCCATGGGTACGAGTAGTACATCTATTTCCCAACAAGACTGCTGGCAGATAAAACATGTCTTGACTTGTAACATGAACAACCATATCATATACTTGTAAAAGAAAACATATAACTGACTGTATCGCAACCCGGCACGACATGTGACTCGATCATGTATCAATACGCACAAACTTGGTAGGTCATGGAGCCCTTCCCGAGCAGGGTTGAGCCATGCCTCATGGGGCCCTTGGAGCTCGGGGTTGGTAGTGCGAATTTCCTCCTACAATGATCTACTTAAATTTACTAGTCATTTACCTTATCATATTCATGTCAAGTTCTTAAGTCATGGACACTCAAGAATTTCCTAAGATGACGTATGTTATGTACGAGTAATTCATAAGTTATCACTTATGAGCATCCCCGTACTAACATCACGTAATACACGGAACAATACTCACACTCGATCGTCCAGTGCCAAGATGCAATAGATTAACATTTATCAAGCTATATCCACGATGTCAAGAAAGCATGTACTCATATCTCGGGTCTAGAAATCAATAAAAAATCAAGTCATGAGTGCGCTACTACGAGCCACTATCAAGAATCTGGACATGTACGAAAATTATGAGTACGCCATGACAGGCTACTATCAATCAATGTACAGAAAGACGATAAATGTAATTGACATAAAATTGGAAAAGACACGACAATACATATCATGTCATGTAAGAAGAAATCAATAGGGAAACATATCATGGCATGTGGGAAGAAATTAATAAAGATAAGTACATGACATAAAACAATTCATAAAAATATATTAGTGTAAAGTGTATATAGGGTGTACAATCATTCTCTAACTATTCAAGGTCATCTAATCATGTTAAGAGTCCATTCAATCGAGAAAATATCAAAAACGGACAAAAAGGGGCAAAACAGCTCAATTCAGACTAAAACAGCCAATTTCGGCATACCGGCGGTATACGACGGTATACCGACGGTATTTCGGCCTAAAAACAGAAAGTTTTTGGTGCAAAAATTAGCATACCGTCGGTATACTACGGCATACCATCGGTATACCAATTTTTCAAATGGCAACAAAATTTAAATTTTTGCCAAAACTTGTTTCGGCCATAAAAACTTCGTTTTAAATCAAAATTCGGATTGTCAAAAGTTAAAATTGCATAGAATTGAATTTCTTACAACATGGAAGTATTAGTTTTCATAAATTAAAGCATTTTATAGATCAACACCTCAAAATACTCAAAAATCATATGTAGAAACTCAGATCTACGTAATTCTACCGATCAAAACCAAAAGTGCTATATACTAAGATGTTAACAATTTAGAGGAGCATTATAGAAAAAAAAACTTTAATTTCTATGGAAAACAAAATTTTAGCATGGTCATGTCATTTTTGAGCAAGATGTACTTGCCTAAGGTTAAGTTTCAAGCCTAATCTTCTACTCCACCACCAAGAGGGGTTCCGAAACCACACTCTAGGCCTCAAGGCCAAGCCTTCCTATGCTTGAGGAAGAGGGAAGAGAGTGAAGAAGAAATGGAGAAGAAAAGAAAAGGGAGGAGAGAGAAACTCAATGGATATAATAGAAGGGATAAATTAATCGTGACCGTTGGATCGTGATCCAAGTCAAATCCTAGATCAATCCTAGCCATTGAAAGAAAACCAATTATCCAATGGATAATAGGATGCATCGACACTATTCTCGAAATATCTAAATACTATTTATCAAAATATCTAAATACTATTCACGAAAATATCAGAAACACTATTCAAGAAAATATCATAAATTAAAAATATCTAAAATAGAGAAAATCTGTCCGGACGGCATGCTGTAGGATACACCGGTACATCGTCGGTATGTCGGTCAAGGAGAAAATCTATAATATGGAGAAAATTTTAAAGCATTCTGAAAACCAAGAAAATACGAAATACAATACAAAACGTATCCGTACATAAATACCGATACTGTGAGTCGAGTCTCACACAGGATGACATCCATTATCTACAGCTAAGTGGAATAAAAATAAGATTATTTATATAATTAGGGATAATCTGTCTTACAGTCCATCACAGGTAGTAAAAGATATATGTAGAGAACATCGGATATAAATTTCTTATGCCAAAGCTTGGAGAGCTTGAGAGATGGCATTAGCTGAAATAAACGATAGTTGTGCCGATGCGTTAAGAATCTACGTTATAAACCGATAACAACGCTACTTGATGGCATTTGAGTTCAAAAGTGTTGAAAATTTTTCTTCAATATTTTCTACTAATAAGTTGAAAAGTGTGTATATGCCGCCTATGGAACCAATTTCAGTGCCCTACGAGCTTGAAAATACTTTGACGCGATGACCAATCGGACTACCGGATGTTAGACGCAAAGCTGGAAGACCAAAGAAGAAGCATATCCCATCAACCAATGAATCTACAAAAGATTTATGTTGTAGTAACTGTTATGGGACACAACAGAAAAAATGTACTAGTCAACCTATATAGTAACTGATGCATTCAAGTTGATGAATATGTTTTTTAGATAAATTTCCAAGTTGAAAAACAAATGTGTACTCAAATGAAAACAGAAATTTGATTCTTATTTTACATATTGAAAATGAAAATGTATTCCGCTATTTTCTAGCAAAATATTTCCAAAGTGTTTTTCTAAGGCCGGCTTTACGAATCGGGCGCTCCGGTGCTGGAGCATTCTCCGGTTCTAGACTATCGGGCTCCTGAGTTGACCTTGGAGTCACAATCCGCTAGGGTTCTTGAGTTGGCCTTGGAGTCACAATCCGCTGGGTCTCTTGAGTTGGCATGGGAGCAGATGGAGTCGACAACAACTATGTATATTGTTCCATGTCCCTGAACCAATCGGTAAAAGTAGGTTGGGAGCTGCTCTCGCCGGCATGACCAGATGTTCCCTCACTAGCATGACCAGATGTTCCCTCGCCATCATGATAAGATGTTCCCTCTTCATAAGGT
Organism: Iris pallida; assembly: GCA_029216955.1. Lineage (NCBI taxonomy): Eukaryota > Viridiplantae > Streptophyta > Magnoliopsida > Asparagales > Iridaceae > Iris > Iris pallida. The sequence continues at coordinate 17,560 of JANAVB010024091.1, forward strand.
GCCTCATCTGCAGAATAATAAAATTTGCCTCCGAAGGATAATAAGGTGCTTCCTCTCCAGCATGATAAGACGACCTATGGCTCGGTCTCTGACTAACGTTGCCGGTTGGATAATCTGGAGAAATATACATGAGGCATATGGTGGCGTAGAACCATACTTAAGATCTCGTTCCATGCCCTCCAAATATGTTGTACCAGATGAAAGTGCTAGCATAATCTCTATCGTTAACCGCTTGAACCATTTCTAGGCGCTAAAATTTAGAAATGTTTCAATTAATGAATGATAACTAACATGATGTCCTAACATGATAAAATAAAATAAATACTTACCAATTGACTTAGGTTATCTATAAATCGTCGCATACTGCAGTCATTCATGGCTCTATAAGTGAACCGTACCTCCTAAAATGCGTAGGCTCTATTGCATATACGTGATGCTCCATACCAAAGTCTGTAAGTAATATCACCTAACCTTGTATCATTTCAACCTAATATATAAGTCAACAATTAAAAACTTGAATAGAACTAAGACATAAAATTTAAACTTACAGTCTTCAGCGGATTTAACATGTCGCGACATGTTCAATATACTATATCGATCGGATCTCGTAGTCCATTCATGGAGAAAACCTTGAATTCTAGAAAGACATTCACTTTTGCTTTGACTTATATTGGCAGGTGCATCAGAAATAATTTGTACAAAACCAAACTATCGAAGAACACAATCCCCAGGGTGGTATATGGTCTGATAATCATATAAGACGACCAAGTTTAATGACTATTAGAATACGACATCCTTTGGATGTCGGGAGCATCATGACGTACAATATACGGCATCCACATAAACTATTTGAGATATTGTCAAGTCAATAAAGGAACATAAGTAAAAATAAATAGAAATGTAAAATTATTCTTACCCCCATGTGTTAGAGAGTCAAATTTGGTTCGATAAATCGAGACAACCGGATGTCCACAATGTGCCTAGTCTACCACATCAGTCGTCCAACGTCTACCTACTAGAAAGACACCTTCTTCATGGCTAATGCCGATCACCGGTCTACCGTCGCAAAATGCTCATATGTCCAAATCTAAGTAGAAACAACATTATAAAATTAAATCATATTAAGTAACGTCAGTATCTCTCTAGAATGATAAAATATATGTAGGAGTGACATGCATCCAGTTAAATTTTTGCTCATATCTCGTAATGAGGTTGCGGATACAAACTCTGTCAGAGAAGAAAATAAATATGTCAGCACTGCATCTCCCCATGCAATGCATGTCGGTTGACCCAAATTTTCAAAAAATGGAAGAAGCGAACAATATTCGACATCCTGTTGTGTTTGAAAAGAGAACTGAACCACATAGAGCGAGTAGATACGCCCTTGTGCACCAAATAATCTGAATACGTACAGTACTATGAGATTCATATTCTAAATATAATACATAAATTAATGAGTGGAATTAAATACCCGCTCTTCATTTACGTTAACTGGACCGTCAATAGTACGGTCAAGATCCATGAAGTTTTCGTGCAACTAGTTTATAGTGACGTCAAATCTTTTATTTGTATCTTCTGGCGGATTAATACCGAGACGACGTCTAATTGTAGCAGCACCACTTGGTTGATTTTCAAAAAAATATAAGATTACCTATAATTTTAAATTAGATTTTTAAATAAACTATATAAAAAAATTGAACAAAATAATATTTAAACAATTATTTTACCTATAATAGGTAACCATAAAATGTTGGCTACATCCAGTAAAGTAACGGTCATCTCTCCTACCGACAACTGGAAAGTGTTGCCTTGGGGCCACCAACGCTCCGCTAGAGAAAACAATAAATCCCTGTTGTATACCAAGAATCACAGCTCATCTATATATCGAAAACCAAATACGTCAACTAGGCCCCTTTGATATGTTATTTAACTCCCATGCGCCATAGTTTGATACGTAACTCCATTGTCCATATTTACGTAACCATATATCCGACTTATAATCAAATAACTACAAATGAAATAAATTATATAAATCAATTCAGTTAAAATATATAATAAAATAACAAAGACATATTAATTTAAAAAATTACCTCTTCTGTAAATTAATACCAGTCGAGATATGTGATTTTCTCGTTCTTGTAGCTCCTTTTTAGTCACCGGTCCGTCGGAAATACGACCATCATTTCTTGCATCTATCTTCTTTCTCTCTTGTTTTTTTTGGAAACTTGAGTGAATGTGCTCAATTTTATCAACTTCCTAAACATATATTATATATATCTTCAACCGAAGGAACACAATCAAAACCATATACAATCCAAACCACACATATTTAGTAAGTCAATCACATTTGTTCATTTCTTTCTCAATCCGATCTTCAATCCTAACCCCAAAGTCCCAACCAATCAGAATCAAGCATTTCAAAAAAAATTTAAATTTTGAGTTTTGGCGACATGGCCAATGAATTTTCCTAAAGTAAGTTATCCCCTTTTTCGTAAATACACTAAAGTTTACCCCCCTGTGTAAAAAATTTCTTTATTATTATTATTTATTTGTTTTAAATGCTATTGTTATTAAAATTAATTATTTTATTATTCATTAATTTCCTTCATATATTCTCTCTCTCTCTCTCTCTCTCTCTCTCTCTCTCTCTCTCTCTCTCCCGCGCTCCTCCGCCTCTGTGATCGCACCCCTCCACCGGAGAGCCCTCATCGATACCTACACCGCCTTCGCCTTGTGGTTGCCAACAGGCGACAAAATGATGCTCAATAGAGAGCTTTGGTCTATTTGCATCTTCTCGATACATTAAGAAATGATGTGCCTCGTGTAATACATGGAGCGGTCATTGCACTTATCTTTCAGAAGCATATCCTCAGGGGTGGAGGTGATGCTTGGGACTTGCCGAGTCAACTGGTGATAGTAGGCATATATACGGTTACCTTGTAGTATTGTAGGAGATATGTTGGCAAGAAAAGCCTTCACATCCATCATTGCTTTAGCGGAGGGCATCACGTGTTTCCTTAGATAAACAGAGGAACTCGTGCAAGGTGACGCAAGCCGAGAGATTAGCCGGTTGGACCAACATGTCGAAGGTATAAGGTTCACCCAACCATTAGTAGGTGGTTCTTGTGGAAGGCCTTCTCGAATAGGAAAATGCTATTTTGTCCGCAGGCATGCTGGTCCATCCGTCGTGGACGCACTCCATTGGTCTTCTGTATACACGGGTCCCACGTCGGTTGATCAGCCAATGGAGTCGTGACACGTGGCGAACGGATCGACCCGCAGGCGGACAAGATGTTGTAAAAATCGGACCGGACCGGCGGTTGGACCGGGTCCAACCGGTTTAAAACAAAAAAATCGGTCCGGTTCGACTAAAACCGGATCTTTTAAAGAACCGTCGGTTTTATGTTAAAACCAGGTTCAACAGGTGAACCGGCCGAACCGGTTCACAATTGAACCACCCAATTTTGATCTTTTTTATTGTAAAAAAATTTAAAATAAATTATTATGTGAAATTTGGACCATTTGATTCTTTATTTGATTTTAATCGACCTTACAGTTGTAAATTAAACCGAACTAACATACTTATGACCAAATCAAACTAAACCAAGAAGTAAATATGGATATTTTACCTATTTGAACTAAACTAAACCAAGTCTATTGAACTCCAATTGAACCCCGGTCCGACCTATACCAAAAAATTTCGGTTCGATCATCGGTCCGGTTTTTAAAACATTGCGGGCAACATAGCAGGATTCTCTCGAATATCGTCTCCTACCATTTGCCTCTATCTAAGGGCTGATGTGGAGTTGATGCTTGAGGAATGGTACCTGATGTATGGGATTATCACGGCTCATTAGTGGTCTTGTTGTACTGAATTAGATACGTCCGATCGGATCTTGTTTTCGCTAGGTAGTGGAATCTAGTTCTACTACCAATACTACTTCTTCTGTCTCCGAATCGGTCATAGCACCGACTGATTGATCATCATTGTGCAATACAAAGATGGCATTGTAGGCCTTACCTCTCTGTCATTGTGAAAATGGTGTAGGTTTGGTCGCTTCCAACTGCTCATCTACGAGGATGTCAGGGTGGACCAACATAACCACCCTTGTCTTTGTGGCTAAAGGGACGAGTCCATCAAATTGCTGGATAACTGGCACCAAGTTGATTATTCTAAACTCTTCCTCGTGGATCCGAATGACTCTATCTTGCACTTGTATCGAAGGTAGGTCACCGAATTTGATGGACAACATTTTGGTAGTTACCTTTTTTGTTGCGCTTTACGTAGTTTAGCTGCCTTGGCATCCACTAGAGCCTAGATTTTTTTTCTTCAGCACGAAGTACTGCACTATCGAGTGGTGGACCATCCGACGCTATACGTAGTATCGGGGATCATTAGCAATGTTGTAAAAATCGAACCGGACCGGCGGTCGGACCGGGTCCAACCGTTTTATACCAAAAAATCGGTTTGGTTCAATTAAAATCGGGTCTTTTAAAGAACCTTTGGTTTTTTGTAAAAACCGGATTCAACCGGTGAACCGGCCAGACCGGTTCATAATTGAACCGACCAATTTTGGTTTTTTTAAAGAAAAAATGATAAAAAAATTATTATAAAATTTTTTGTAGATATCCAAGAAAAAGTCTACCGGTAGAAGGAAGTTGTTTTTAGATATCCAACAATATGCATTCAGGCACACCGTGACAACAATGAAGAGACAAGCTTTGAAATTGTTTAATGTAGTTATTTGTGATTTCTCTCTTTCTGAACCATATTGATTAGGATCGATATTGTTACTTCGATGTCATCTTCATAGAAGCGCTTTAGGAACTAAGTTTCCATATATCCTTCCAGGAATTAATAAAGCCTGGCAGAAGGCTCTAGAACCAATCGAACGCCACACCCTCAAAGTGTCGATGAACAGGCATGTCATGATGGTAGTGTTACCCAACACACTCCAACCAGAGATTGAGAGTAGAAGATGTGCTGATTCGGGGCGTGTGTACGTACCATCATATGGCAAAAATATATGGGCAACTTGAACTTTAGGGGATTGGGCGCGTCATCCTATTAAATAGGGTAAGACCTAACTCAGCGGCATCACGAGCTGCATCTCGTTACATGATAACGTTATAGCCTCCCTCAGTCATGCATGTTGAAATGTAGCCAACATTTCCCCCGTTGAAGGGGTCGTAGATGATGTCAAGGCATACACAGAATTAGCTTAATTCGTCGAAGTCTGACAAGGACTCGGCTAATGGCTTCCCTATAATTAGGGTGGCACGCGGTAAGCTGGCATGAGATCACGATGTTGTTTCTGACCTGATGACCTCGTTCCTATTGTAATAGATGGTAAAAAAACAATTTTCCTCCATATTATTATCCCTTTTATTCATATTAAAATCCTATCATGAATCATTTCTTTAACTCCCTAAAACGGCCACATTAATATCCATTATCACACCTTTATTCCTATTGAATCCTATTGAAAGACCATTGATATATTGGTTTGTGACATGATTCATATATACACGTCTCCTTTGTGTTGTTGCAAGAGAGAAAAAAAGGTTTACACTCTCTATAAACTCTTAGGGCAGTACTACGTGCGCGACTTCTCCGAAGGCCGGTAATTTTTAATTTTGGTTTATTTTATTTATAGAATTTTGAAGATAAAGACAAATTTATCCAACAATCTAAGATTTTATCCTTATTTATATGTTAGTTTAAGAATTTACAATTTTTATTTCATGTCTTACAAGACATTATGTTTAAATATTCTTCTAAGCGAAAGAATTGATACATGTTGTTCTAACGTCCGTAAAAAGACGAATAGTAATTCTCTTTATCTTCTGTTTCAGTAGTAAAAAGCAAAAGCTTTTGCACTCTTGGGACGAACGAAGTTTTTCATCTCTTCATGGAACAAATGTGGTGGGATATTAGATACCATTATTGTAGCCATGGGCTACAAGCATTATGTGCTCTACTATTACTTTTATTATTTTTAACATTATTATTTTTTCTAAAGATTAGTCCGTTATGTTGATGTAATTATTTACATAATGTTTTAACAATTGATTCAATCTTGTCACAATTATTCATTGACATTTTTATAAGAAAGTTCCTAATTGCTAATCAAATAACTGAACAAGCCATGTTGCCTTGAGACGAGAGTAGAGAATATGATTTACATAGTTCGGCTGTAATGTTATTTTGATATCTTAGGAACTTCTCTTTGCTTTCATAAGCTTACCAAGCATGATATAAAATTTGATACATCCGCTTTTAAAAAAAATAGGAGAAAAGGAAATACTTAACAGAATAATTTTCTCCCGTTTGGAAATAATAATTTTTGTTATTTTTTATTTTTTGTTCTTTATTTTTGCATTATTGGTATGTGGTTAAGAGAGCATGTTGTTTAGTTTCAACTATTAACATTATTGAACGTGCGGTATATCTACTGCTCTTCCATAGTAACCATTAGAAGTTCTATTTATCTTTCCAAGAATAAATTGCTCCTTCCTATGTAATTCACTGTCATGATTCTCCACATGCATAAAGCAAACTATGCATGTCTTTTGTTGATAGGCATAAGCAAAAATTTGTGGGAAAAGAAGATGTAATTGCCATTGCCAATCGATTTTATTTTTGGATAGAATAGAGTCTGGATACAATGTTACATATGATTCATAATTTTTGTTGGCACAACTTATGAGTAAAACAACTAAATTCAATTCATATATTATCAAATTATATGGTAGTTTGAAATTGTTATGATAGAAATTTTATACTTGTTCAATATTTGTGATCATCAATAATGGGTGTCCTTGCATGCCCTACATGTTTCATGGAATATGTTTTCAATTTGTATTAATGCAATGTCATCACATTAATTGGATTTTATTCTTAATTAATGCAATTTTATCACTTAGATGTTATTGTTATTTTTACATTAATTATACAACTTTATGAATCCAATAATTATACTTGCTTATGGAAAAGATACAATTTCTTTCATTTTATCATTTCTGGTAAGGATGACTGTTGTACCAGTTTGTACACCCTGAGTTCATTTGAAGATTGAGTCCAGTTGGATTACTTAGAATTTAGTTGGTTTATTTTTATGTTGGTCAAATTATGTGTAGTCATAATTTTATTTAAGTTATGTTTTATATAACTTTCAAGGTTGATTAATAGGACGTTTCAAGTTTTTTTATATATGGATAGGAGGAATGATTTTAAGAATATTTATGTCTTGACAATAACTCAAGCTATTTACTCCTTCAGTCCGATGGTTGGAATCATAACTAATTTCCTAGTAAATTTTTGATTTCGTTCATAATATTTGTAAATATATGTTAGAAATTATGTTCCACATCATCTAGATAGTTCTTCATTTTGTTCACTATGTTAGCACAAAATACCATTCATCTTATACTTGTTAGCATGGAACGAACTTGTTATTCTTTCCAATTAGGAATAATATGCAACATGTATGGATGAATAAAATTTACTTTCAAATTTATTGCAATAACTTGAGCCAATAGTAAATCTTGAGAATATTGTTAATTCCAACTCAGTAGCATTTAGCCTTTCCACTATTTCAATTTGATTGGTAACAATATGTAGCATACCAATGAATTATTTTTGATGATAAACTACTTTGTTCAAAATTTGCTATATAATTACAACAATAGAATTTTACGTCTCTATAAGTAGAATATGCAAAGGCATTTGACATAACAAAGGGGTTTTAGAAAAACCTAAATTTATATGCCCAAATTTGTTCTATAAAATATTTTAAATATTTCTCAAATAGATTAGAAATATTACATGGATAATGTATGTAGAGATATATTTATTTTAGCATCTGATTTAATTGTGTATATTGTTTAACGATTCTACTTAGAGTATTGTTCATATACACAATTTTGGTTGCTAATAATTCTGCTAACATATATAGCAAATTATTGTTTAACACATACTTTAACATCTATAATTTTTTAGGGTATAACATTGTCACGTCCCAGAACCAGAATACTGGCAAGTGGGGACGGACATGGCCAGCTACGCAATACCAAAGTACACCAGTACTCTGAAATCACGTATAAGCTGTCAAGATATGGGGGTTACTTCTACAAGCCAACAGTCGATCCTAGGTTAGAACAATCCTAGGTATCTCAATCACAGACAATTATACAAGGTACAAGAAGTATGATCATCAGACATACAATAGTAAAGCATCCCAAACCATATATACATGGATGATCATGAAGCTAGTAATACAAAATGGAGAAACTAGGAAGAGTATTAGTCATACATGATAGCTCTAGCTGCAGTCTAGAATAAGCACATCATGTTTATGCCCATAGGCTAAATGTCAAGGACCAAAATACGAGCTAAACACGTGCTCGGAGGCTAAACGCCACAAAAGAATAATGTACATAACCAGTGGAAAAATAAAATGAGAAACTCATTTGGGTACTCTGGTGCTCTGGATGGTCACCGTCGAGTAGATGGTACGGAAGATCCTCTGGGCTTCTCTATCAGATCTGGCCAAACAAAACCAGTGGGGTCAGACCCCCAATAGCAAGAACCACAAGGGAGCCAAAGTATGAACTAAAACCAGCAATCACTAACATCAACAATTAGAGATACAAATGAGTAAGGGCAGATCGAGACTCGTGCACTACCAATGCACTTATTCCGAACATAGGAAGACAATAAGTAAGCATCTTAAAGCATAAAGTAATTATCATGCAACATAATATAATATGTAGACATGTTAAGTAAACAGAAGCTTGAGAATATGTAAAAGTAATTGAACTTGTGAGATAGCCGGGTCATAAGAGCATGGTGACTCGGCATAGGGAGTCATGTATAGCTTGTGGGATAATTGAACATGTGAGCATGTAAGAATTATATAGAAAAACAATGATAAGTGGACTTAGGAACTAATTCAGAAGTCAAGTTACAATCCTTAAACCAAACAAGGACCTGGGTTGTAACCCATCTCCTGAACAGAACTTAGTCTCTGATCATTGTATAGCATAAAGATCATGCATAGAATATGAGTACTGAATAGGACGACAAACGATAAGATGACTTAGGAACTATTCTGGAAGCCAAGTTACAACCCTTAAACCAAACAAGGACAGGGGTGGTAACCCTTCTCCTGAACAGAACTTAGCCTCCGATCATTTATCGACAAGGTAAAGCATAAACCATAGTGTACTGAAATAAACATCCGGAAACTGCTTAAACAAAACTAGACTGGACTGGACTGACTCCATCCATCAATCACGGCCAAGCAATGAGTACGGCTTGATACTTTAACTAACTAGGGTTGTCACAAGCCTAGTAACTAACAAGATGCAAAGAGATTTCCAAGTCCAGTTACCCGCCTGCTGCTACCGGAGTGACCCCAGCAAAAGCAAACAAGTATAGCAGACACACTGTAGTAAGATACATGTGTCCTAAGGAGGTGCCCCACTCGACGGTGAGCTGGAAATGAGCTCATCATGACAGATAGCTCCAAATTCCATATATATATATATATATATATATATATATATATATATATATATATATATATATATATATAAGGTCGGGATCAAACGGGCAACAAGTAAATGGGAAAGTTTTTTCATGAACTACTTGATCAATCTAGTCATTAATCCTAGCCAGATTCTGTATGAATCCAAGACCGTGGTCATCAGGAATCCATGCCTTAGACATGATGCAATACAGAACATGTAGCTTGTATAAACACACTCAAGAGAAACACCCACGGTGTCCAAATCATTCATTACTTGTAAGCCAATAAACCGTCGCAACAGCATTCATGGTTCATGTCATGTCATATTACTTGTTATATTACTAGTCTGGAGTACACCACGATGGGTCACTATCATGTTAAGGGTACTTGTTAGGGGTGTGTCATGACGGGCCACAATTATGTTAAGCAAGAAGTGACATGTGACTTGAGTGCACCGCAACGGGTCACTATCGTGTTAAGCAAAGAAGAAAGACATACATTATGAGTGCACCACAACGGGTCACTATCATTTTAAGCAAAAGAAGGAAGACATAAATCATGAGTGCCCCACAACGGGTCACTATCATGTTAAGCAATCATAGACGTAAGAAAGCTTGTAGATAGATCTTGATAAAAGGTGCATCATAACATAAAGAAGGAATAAATGAGGTAACTACTTGGCATAAAACACCAATTGAATCTGTGCTAGTGTTAAGGTATGAGAGGGTACAATCATTCTCTAACTGTATAATATTATCAAATCATGTTAAGAAATTCATTTATTAAAGAAATATCAAGCTACTAAGTAGGGTCGTCGTAATTTAGGCCGAGATAGAAAACATGTAATACAAACATAAGCTCCATATCAAGAATGAAAGAAACTTGCATAAAATAGTTGGTAACATATTCTTGAAGCCAAGAAAAAGATCTACAACTTTCATGTTGTGAGTTGGGGGAAATGCTCGCCACAAATCAGCCAAATGGGACATAAAACAGCCAAAAACAGCCAAAATAGGCACTATGCGATATTCTGCGGCATTATTCATCCAGGCGGCACTATGCAAGGCCATACGGTACTATGCAAACCATGCAGCACTATGCAAGCCTATGGCACTATTCATCCATACGGCACTATGCAAGCCATGCGGCACTATGCAAGCCTGCGACACTATTCATCCATGCGGCACTATTTATGCCTACGACACTATGCATCCATACGGCACTATTCATCCATGTGATACTATTCATGCCTGCAGCACTATACATCCATACGGCACTATGCATCCATGTGGTTACTATGCAAGCCAGGCGGCACTATTCATGCCTGTGGCACTATGCAAGCCATGCGGCATTATTCATGCCTACGACACTATGCAAGCCTGCGGCACTATGCAAGCCATACGACACTATGCAAGCTATACGGCACTATTCATGCATGCGACACTATGCAAGCCTACGGCACTATACAAGTCATACGGCACTATTCATCCCTACGGCACTATTCATCGTCCCTGCCAGAATCAGGACAGATGAACATATAAGATGTCCAAATCTTATTTTGGTCATAACTTTCTCAAAACAAGTCGAAATCTAACTTTTTAAAGGTCCATTTTTGGTAAAATCGAATTCTCTACAACATAGAACAATCAAAACTTGAAAATAATAAAGTTTAGTAAATCAAAACACAAGAAAACCGAAAAGGTTATAAACTTAGATCTACAAAAATTTATCTACCATAATAAAAAAAGGCCAAGTTCTAAAGATGCTTAGAATCATGTAAGGAAGAGTTTAGAATAAACAAAATAATATTTGTCCAACATTTGGCACGATGTACTTGCTTTAGGTTGGAGGAGAAAATGTAGAGGAAGAAGATGAAGAGAATAAAATAATAGAGGAGAGAGAGAGAGGAGTTGGGTTTTATACAAACATTCTCATCTCAAACCCACCTAAACCAAACCAAGCCCTATACCAAGTTGAACCGAACCAAATTAAACCAAGTCAAGTTTAACCTATACTTTAGAAAAATTTAAAATATTTGAAAACTAGAAATATGAAATACGGCTAAAAGTACGTACCCGTACATAAATACTGAAACAGTGAGACGAGTCTCACAACTCTCCCATCCTTAGAAAAATTCCGTCCTCGAAATTTCTTAAAGCCAGTCGAGTAAGATAACTAAAATAAAAGCTCAAGAAAACACAATCATCTCTACAAAATATAGCATGGCATATAAGTAAATAGAGGCAACTATAATGTAAATAAATGCGTAAGCAATAACACAATCACAATCAAGAAGGACTGGAGGCATATGAGTAAATATGTCTCCTGAGACAGTTGAGTAGGTACCAACGTCCTCACTGGCCTACGCTGACTCCAAAATGGATAAGGTCAAGTCTCAAAGTAAGTCGGTACCAATGACTTAGTCTAAGACAGGACTCTACCCAGGACGTATCGTCGTAGTCGATACCAATAAAGTTATCACATGCCTCGACTTCGAAGAAAGAAGAGTTGGGGACAAAAAACTCGCCTTCACTCACCGAATAAATCAAGCCGGCCATTGTACTCCATACGTGGATAGAATACAAGGTCGCCTGCAAGAACCCAAGATATATCGCCACTACCTGGCCTGCCACTGAAACACAAATCCCAAGAGAAGAACTGATGGAAGACCATAAAGATGGTACCTGAGACTCCCAAGGTATTACCCTCGTGCTGATACTAGAGCTGCTCTTGGCACTGTGCATGCAACTGTGCTCTGAGCTGTCTGATCCTCTGAGCTCGCGATGGCGGTGGCTACTGTGCCAATGGTTGAATATCTAGTATTGGCCCTAGCTGCTCGTCTATACGAGAGGCGATGATGGGGTGACTGAAAGGATGGCAGGGGTATATCTGGTGTAGATGGTCATCTTCGAGATGTCGGATATTGGCAAGTGTTAATTGAATGCGGAAGCATCGCCTATGGCCATCCAACAAAATGATCTAGAATGCCCTAACTTTCTACAGTAGGTACATCCTCCTTGTTCTAGTCGATACTGCTGCTGGTTTCTCTGCCTCTGAGCTTGTTGCTGCTGAACCGGTACTCGTGCCTGCTGGTTGGAAGGATGGAAGGATGCCGATTCACCTAAACTCCACCAGGGACAAACTCTTACCAGGTGGTCTGGTGATCTGCACGCTAAACATAGATGGTTAGCCCTCCGACAGGTAAGATGAGTGTGCCTTTCCTTCCATAGAAGGAACATACGACCGGTAACTCCTGGCTCTGATATGGATGTTGGTCTACTGGTACTGGTGATGGACGTCGGGGTAAAAATTCTGATACATGCGAATGGTTCATTTTACGACCATCGGTTCTGGATGCGGTCCTCCTAGTTCTATGTTCTTGCTATCGTACTGCGTCCACAGTAAGTCGGGCTCGATATGCTGACAGGCTATGCGACTGGTACTGTCTGGCTTCAATCTGTACTTCCTCTAGCTGTAAGTTCGTGTCTTGAAATTCCTCGGATATTCCTCGCCCACTACTGTCTATCAACATTCGGTTACTCTGCTGGAGAGCGAGATCTCGTCGTTGCTATGACTCCATCATTTTTTTGATAATCCCTATGAGTGCAGGTACATCGGGCTGACCTGGTACTACCTCGACTCGGACTGCTGATTGTACGGGCTGAGCTGGCTGATCGGGATGGACTAGCACCTCTGCCATCGAGTCAACTCTCGACTCTTCGTCTGAATACTGAGCCTGATCCTCCATAACTGGCCTAACAGAAGATTGCTGACCTGCCAAAGGCAGAACCCAAACAAGATAATCGAAAAAAATTAGAACAGTGCCCCTGAAAGTTGAAGGACACAAGGATAAATCAAAAAAAGAGGAAAGATCAACGATCAAGGCAGATATCAGATCAAATGATCAGAGACAGAGAATAACATGAAGGAAATCAATAAAGGGTAATCGTGATTGAGATAAATAAACATCAGTAACCCCCACATATCTGAAAAATCAGACCTGCATGGGCCACCACTAAAATCTATGTCACGCCCTAGAACCAGAATACTGGCAAGTGGGGACGGACATGGCCAGCTACGGAATACCAAAGTACACCAGTACTCTGAAATCACGTATAAGCTATCAAGACAAGGGGTTACTTCTACAAGCCAACAGTCGATCCTAAGTTAAAACAATCCTAGGTATCTCAATCACAGGCAATTATACAAGGTACAAGAAGGTTTGATCATCAGACATACAATAGTAAAGCGTCCCAAACCATCTATACATGGATGATCATGAAGCTAGTAATAAAAAATGGAGAACCTAGCAAGAGTATTAGTCATACATGATAGCTCTAGCTGCAGTCTAGAATACGCACATCATGTTTATGTCCGTAGGCTAAATGTCAAGGACCAAAATACGAGCGAAATACGTGCTCGGAGGCTAAACGCCACAAAAGAATAATGTACATAACCAGTGAAAAAATAAAATGAGAAACCCACTTGGGTACTCTGGTGCTCTGGATGGTCACCGTCGAGTAGATGGTACGGAAGATCCTCTAGGCTTCTCTATCAGATCTGGCCAAACAAAATCAGTGGGGTCAGACCCCCAATAGCAAGTACCACAAGGGAGCCAAACTATGAACTAAAACTAGCAATCACTAACATCAACAATTAGAGATACAAATGAGTAAGGGCAAATCGAGACTTGTGCACTACCAATGCACTTATCTCGAACATAGGAAGACAATAAGTAAGCATCTTGGAGCATAAAGTAATTATCATACAACATAATATAATGTGTAGACATGTTAAGTAAACAAAAGCTTGAGAATATGTAAAAGCAATTGAACATGTAAACTTGTGAGATAGCCGGGTCATAAGAGCATGGTGACCCGGCATAGGAAGTCATGTATAGCTTGTGAGATAATTGAACATGTGAGCGTGTAAGAATTATATAGAAAAACAATTATAAGTGGACATAGGAACTAATTCGGAAGTCAAGTTACAACCCTTAAACCAAACAAGGACCTGGATTGTAATTCTTCTCCTAAACAGAACTTAGTCTCTGATTATTGTATAGCATAAAGATCATGTATAGAATGTGAGTACTGAATAGGACGATAAATGATAAGATGACTTAGGAACTATTCTGGAAGCCAAGTTACAACCCTTAAACCAAACAAGGACCGGGGTTATAACCCTTCTCCTGAACAAAACTTAGCCTCCTATAATTTATCGACAAGGTAAAGCAAAAATCATAGTGTACTGAAATAAACATACGGACATTGCCTAGACAAAACTTGACTGGACTGGACTGACTCCATCTATCAATCACGGCCAAGCAATGAGTACGGCTTGATACTTTAACTAACTAGGATTATCACAAGCCTAGTTACTAACAAGATGCAAAGAGATTTCCAAGTCCAGTTACCCGCCTGCTGCTGCCGGAGTGACCCCAGCAAAAGAAAACAAGTATAGCAGACATACTACAGTAAGATACATGTGTCCTAAGGAGGTTTCCCACTAGACGGTGAGCTGGAAATGTGCTCATCATGACAGATAGCTCGAAATCCCATGTATATATATAAGGCCGGGATCAAACGGGCAATAGTTAACTGGAAAAGTCTCTTCATGAATTACTTGATCAATCTAGTCATTAATTCTAGCCAGATTCAGTATGAATCCCTGACCGTGGTCATCAGAAATCTATGCCTTAGACATGATGCAATACAGAACATATAGCTTGTACAAACACACTCAAAAGAAACAACCACGGTGTCCAAATCATTCATTACTTGTAAGCTAATAAAGTCGTTGCAATAGCATTCATGGTTCATGTCATGTCATATTACTTGTTATATTACTAGCCTGGAGTGACGGGTCTCTATTATGTTAAGGGTACTTGTTAGGGGTGCACCACGACGGGCCACAATCATGTTAAACAAAGAAGTGACATGTGACTTGAGTGCACCACAACGGGTCACTATCGTGTTAAGCAAAGAAGAAAGACATACATTATGAGTGCACCACAACGGGTCACTATCATGTTAAGCAAAAGAAGGAAGACATAAATTATGAGTGCCCCACAACGGGTCACTATCATGTTAAGCAATCATAGACGTAAGAAAGCTTGTATATAGATCTTGATAAAAGGTGCATCATAACATAAAAGAAGGAATAAATGAGGTAACTACTTGGCCTAAAACACCAATTGAATCTGTGCTAGTGTTAAGGGTATGAGAGGGGTACAATCATTCTCCAACTGTACAATAATATCAAATCATGTTAAAAAATTCATTTATTAAAGAAATATCAAGCTATTAAGTAGGGTCGTCGCAATTTAGGCCGAGATAGAAAATATGCAATACAATCATAAGCTCCATATCAAGAATGAAAGAAACTTGCATAAAATAGTTGGTAACATTTTATTGAAGCCAAGGAAAAGATCTACAACTTTCATGTTGGGAGTTGGAAGAAATTCTCGCCACAAATCAGCCAAATATGACATAAAACAGCCAAAAATAGCCAAAATAGGCACTATGCGACATTTTGTGGCACTATTCATCCATGCGGCACTATGCAAGCTATGCGGTACTATGCAAGCCTGTGGCACTATTCATCCATACGGCACTATACAAGCCATACGGTACTATGCAAGCCTGTGGTACTATTCATCCATGCGGCACTATTCATGCCTGTGGTACTATGCATCCATGCGGCACTATTCATCCATGTGACACTTCATACCTGCGGCACTATGCATCCATGCGGCACTATGCAAGCCACGTGGCAGTATTCATGTCTGTGGTACTATGCAAGCCATGCGGCACTATGCAAGCCTGCGGCACTATGTAAGGCATACGATACTATGAAAGTCATACGACACTATTCATGCCTGCGATACTATACAAGCCTACGGCACTATGCAAGCCTTCCGATACTATTCATCCCTGCGGCACTATTCATCGTTCCTGTCAGAATCAGGACAGATGAACATAGAAGATGTCCAAATTAATCTAATTTTTGCCACAACTTCCTCAAAGCAAGTCGTAATCTAACTTTTCAAAGGTCCATTTTGGGTAAAATCAAATTCTCTAAAACGTAGAATAATCAAAACTTAAAAATAATGAAGTTTAGTAGATCAAAACCCAAGAAAACTGAAAAGGCTATAAACTTAGATCTACAAAAATTTATCCACCAAAATAAAAAATGCCAAGTTCCAAAGATGCTTAGAATCATGTAAGGAAGAGTTTAGAACAAACAAAATAACATTTGTCCAACATTTGGCAAGATGTACTTGCCTTAGGTTGGAGGAGAAAATGAAGAGGAAGAAGATGAAAAGAATAAAAATAAAGGAGGAGAGAGAGAGGAGTTGGGTTTTATACAAACCTTCTCATCTCAAACCCACCTAAACCAAACCAAGCCCTATACCAAGTTGAACCGAACCAAATTAAACCAAGTCAAGTTTAACCTATACTTTGGAAAAAATTTAAAATATTCAAAATACAGCTCAAAATACGTACCCGTACATAAATACTGATACAGTGAGACGAGTCTCATAACTCTCTCATCCTTAGAAAAATTTCGTCCTCGGAATTTCTTAAAGCCAGTCGAGTAAGATAACTAAAACAAAAGCTCAAGAAAACACAATCATCTCTACAAAATATAGCATGGTATATAAGTAAATAGAGGCAACTGTAATATAAATAAATGCGTAAACAATAGCACAATCACAATCAAGAAGGGCTGGAGGCATATGAATAAATATGTCTCCTGAGACAGTTGAGTAGGGACCAACGTCCTCGCTGGCCTACGCTGACTCCAAAATGGATAAGGTCAAGTCTCAAAGTAAGTCGGTACCAATGACTTAGTCTAAGACATGACTCTACCCAAGACGTATCATCGTAGTCGATACCAATAAAGTTATCACATGCCTCGACTACGAAGAAAGAAGAGTTGGGGACGTGAAACTCGCCTTCACTCACCGAATAAATCAAGCTGGCCATTGTACTCCATACGTGGATAGAATACAAGGTCGCCTGCAAGAACCCAAGATATATCGCCACTACCTGGCCTGCCACTGAAACACAAATCCCAAGAGAAGAACTGATGGAAGACCATGAAGATGGTACCTAAGACTCCCAAGGTATTTCCTTCATGCTGATACTAGAGCTGCTCCTGGTACTATGCATGCAACTGTGCTCTGAGCTGTCTGATCCTCTGAGCTCGCGATGGCGGTGGGTACTGTGCCAATGGTTGAACATCTAGTATTGGCCCTAGCTGCTCGTCTACTACTAGAGCGATGACGGGGGTGACTAAAAGGATGGCAGGGGTATATATGTTGTAGATGGTCATCTTGGAGATGTCGGATATGGACAAGTGTTAATTGAATGGTCCTCTGCTCCACAGTAGAAGCATCGCCTATTGGCCGTCTGACAAACTAATCTAGAATGCCCTAACTTCCCACAGTAGGTACATCCTTCTTGTTCTGGTCGATACTGCTGCTGGTTTTTTTGCCTCTGAGCTTGCTGCTACTGAACCGGTACTAGTGCCTGCTGGTTGGAAGGATGGATGGATGACGATCCAGTTGGACTTCACCAGAGACAAATGTAAGACCCAGTTTTCTGAAATTGGGGTATTTTTGAAAATTTATTATTTTTATTACTTATTAATGGTGTTTTAGTCATGATATGATTTTTGATGATTTTAGTTAATTTAAAATTATTTTCTAAGTCATGGCTTATGACTTTGTGATTTTACTAGTGTAACCCTAGTGTAAACCCTATAGATTTCATAACCTAGAGATCAACCATGACCATGTAAGCCTAACCATGTGATTAGGATATCAAATTACCACTTTTTAGTCAAAAGGGTATTTTGGTAATTTATTAGAATTTATTAGGAATTATTTGGATTTATGTGTTTTTATTATTATTTAATTATTGATTAGTGCCATGATTAGTTCCTAACCTAGTTTAGCACTAATCTAGAGGTTAGCAACTAACCTAGAAGACTAAGTAGGGGATGTTAACTTTATGTGTAATATCTAGGTTTCATAAATATCTAGATATCTTATTTTTTAGATATTTTAGAACCTAGAAATATCTATCTACCTAGTCAAGCCTTAGGGTCTAAGTTAGCAAGGTGGAGGGGACCCTAAATATCTACCCTACCCCCCCCCCCCATAGCAGCCAACACCCTACCCCCCTTCCTATATAATCCCCTTAAACTCATTCATGATCAATTTGCATGAATTTAATACCTAGAAATTCCCATTTCTTTACAAGACCACAACTTGATCAATATTGATCCAAATTCACTCTAGTCTCTTGCATTGGGACCCTACAACATCTAGGGTGCTAAGGAGAACTAGCAATCAAGGATTTGGAAGCATTGGACATCATCAAGTGGAAGAGCACACACTCCCCTTTTCTTTGATTTTCCTTGGAATTGTACCAATAGGTAATTTCCCTCAAACTTAGTTAAAACCCTGATTTTTCTTCATAAATGCATTCATGTAGGACTACCATAACTGTGGGTAAGGTTTGGTGGAAATTAGAAGTGGTTTGGTGTCCGTATCGGACACGTATCTAGGGTTTTATACAAGTGTTTGATGTATTGCCTCTGTGAATTAAATGTTATTATTTTCGAAAACTTTTTGAACAAGTTTTTAGCCCTATAGGTGTAGATCATAGAACCATAACTCTGAACACACTTCGAGTTGTGTCCGTGTCCAAAACAGGATACGAACACACTGTTAAACCACACTGTGACACTGAAAAACCCCACTGTTAGACACTTACTGTCGTGTCCACACGTGTCGTGGACACGATACAAGAACTTGGACACATGCCCTGACACCCCACCTATCCTAGGACACGACCACGACACCATAAGTTGCACACACGTGGCCCTAGACTGGTCGACACGCGTGCACGACGCAGCACGACAGTGCGCGCGGCTCCCCTGCTGCTGCACATCTCGTGCTCGCTGCACGTGACACGTGGACACGTGCCACTTGGCACAGAGGTGGGGGCACCCTCTGACAAGCCCCCCCTCGAGTCTCACAACTTCTTGTATCGTATCGGACACGAAATCGCCTCTGCACTGGTCACTCACTGACAGCACACACGTGGAAATTGGGCTCTGATACGGGCTTCCCATTTGGACACGGCGACACGTGGACACCATACAGACACACTGACACCTAGCCTGACCCTAGGCGAACCTAGGGACACGACCACGAGACACGAGGTCGTGTGTGTCGTGTCCTAGAGCTAGTTGCACATGTGCACGATACTGTATTTTGTGTGTGTGCACTGTCTTACCCGATTAGGGTTTTTGACACTTTGACACGCCGTGTCGTGTCGTGGTGGACTTCCAGTGACACACATGACACGTACACGTACGGGGCACCAGTTACCAACCATTTGTATCGAGCCTTAACTCGGTTTTGTATGAGAATTTGGGTTTACCTAATTTTTCTATACACAGTCCAGTTTTCCAGTTTTTGGGATATTTCCCAGTTTTTGAAAATGGATTTCAAACCCAAATTTGATATGTTTTATACATTATATTAGTGTATTTTAGTATGTATATATGTAGTATATATGTATGTGTGAGTGTGGGTGAATTTTGGGGGTATTTGGTAGAGTATAGGTGGAGTTATGTATATATATACATATGTATGTATATATGTTATTGTGTGTGTGTGTTTGGGGACTGAATTTGGTTCCAGGATTTCTGAACCCATTCCCCCTTGCTGTCCAGCCTTTCTCTCTCACTGTCCTCTTCACTCTCTCTCTCATTCTCTCTCTCTCTTACTCTAAGTCTCTCTCTCTCTCTCTCTTATCTCTATATATATATATATATATATATATATATATATATATATATATATATATATATATATATATATATATATATATATATATATATATATATATATATAGGTTGATAGGTTGATATATATATATATATATATATATATATATATATATATATATATATATATATATATATATATATATATATATATATATATATATATATATATATATGTATATATATATAAATGATATATATACATTTGTATTAGGTCTCTTTATGTCAATATATAGATATATGTGAGTGTAGGTTTGTATTATGTTTAGTACTAATATATTGATATTTGGGAAGTGTATAGATAGTGTATATCTATAGTTATAGATATATATATATGTATGACTAGCCCATGGCCTAGGTTACCAGCCCATGGTCTTGGGACTAACTCAATTTGACCTAAAGGCCCAAAAACCCAACTTGTTGACCCTTGTTGACTAAGGGTTGACCAAAGTCAACCTTAGGTTAAAGTTGACCTAGTTAACCTAGAATTGACTAGGATTGACCTAAAATGACTAGTTTAACTAGTTGACTAGTAAGACATAGTTTGACTAGGTAATTGACCATTGTTGACCAAAGTCAACTATAGGTCAAACCTTGACCAAATTGACCTAAAATGACTTGGATGAACATAGAAGGACTATTTGACTTGAGTTTGACTAAACTAGATGATTAGGTTGACCATATGGATTATGAGGGTAATCCTATATAGATAAAGATATGTATGGGGTTAAGTTAGATACCTAGAGTCGAGTCATGACTTGAGTTGGAGAATGGGATTAGCTTGATTATAGGATTAAGGTTGGTATTGTACTATATGTATTTATGTGTGGTATACTTTGTATAGGTAATTGTAGTATAGTATCTTAGGTATTCTAAGACATATTAGCCTATGATGATTTGTGTTAGCCTTAGAAATTGACTAGAAGTTGACCATTAGTCAAGATTGACCTGATTACCTTATTGACTAGTCTATGATTAACCAAAACCTTAGTTAGACTAAGACTTGACCCTATATGGACCCAAGTAACTAGAGTTGACTAGTTTGGCTAGAATGTTTGACCAAGGGTTAACTTTAACCTAGATTAGACTTGTTTAACTTTGTTTGACCTTGTATGACTTAGTTTAACTTCTTGTAACCTAGTATGAATTAATTTGACTTAGTTTGACTGTAGTGTTGACCAAGTTTGACTTTGACCTAGATTGGCTTAGAATTCATATAGATTGCATCGTAGATTTCATTTACCTTCATTTTGGACATGTCATAACTGTATTGCTCTATTTTAGGACATTGTGACCCTGGTACAGACATCTGATATTACACTACTCTTTCCAGAGTAACAGACGAGTACATTCTCTGATAATTCTCTCATTTATTTGTCGACTACTGTATTTCAGTTCTAGTTAGTTCTATGTGATTCTCTGTATCAACACGTATGGATATTTCTGGATTCATGTATCGACACATACCTTACTTATTGGCCTCTATTACTGGAGTTATTGGTATCATTCCGGAATCATTTATGGAATCATCACGTATTGGCCAGACTCATCTCGATTCTTTTTGTCGATTTTGGATTCACTTGCTGGGCGGAGAAATATTGAGTAAGACATGTAGACATACCCCAAATCTGGAATCTCCAACTGGAATCTACTGGAAGCATAGCCATCTCTTGTCTGATCCGTAAGAGATGTGCCTGATACCTACAGCCATTTGTATGTCGACCTCGGTATTTTAAAACACACTGTTAGATCATAGTTGGACTCACCCTGGTTTTATTGATCACTGTTGGACTCATCTTGTACTGGAAATTATCTGGTATCAGATTATATGGACTGGACTCACACTGGGATTACTTTAGACTTATATCGTACTGTCTGGACTCGTACATATTATTCTAGTTCAGTTAGCTTTTATTACAGTCTTCATTGCCATGATTCTTCTCTTGTTCTAGTTACCTTTCTTTTCTTGTATCTTACTGCCTCTCTATGCCATCATTACCTGTATAAAACTGCCATGCTCATCAATAAAACTGTCTATAACTGCTTTATAGTTCTTTGTCATTTACTTGGGTTTTTCTAGATGAGTTGTACTCGTTCCCGTCCTGATTGGACCTGCTAAAAATATTACAGATGATAATCCTGAGGACACATGCCCTGCTTACCATGGACCTGGCGAGGGATTAGCTACCTTTGGTTCCGACTCTCAGGAGTGATTCAGGAGATTAGCTAGTAGACCACTTTAGCTTTCATGTTTTGGCTTGTTGTATTAAAGTTAAGATATTGAGTCTGTATTAAGTTGGTTTGAGATATTGGTGTATTATTTTAGTAGTTAGTTGTTGTTGTCTTTAATTCCTTAGGTATAACTTCTGTGTTATCTTTTCGTGTTTAGACTGTGTTTGAGTAGATCATACCCTTTACTTGCCCTCCATTCGGAGCTGATATCTGGACAAGTACTTTTTATATTTACTGCATGAGATTAGTTAGCAACCTAGGACAGCTTACTACCGCCGACACTGCGGCATAGGCTGGACGTACCCACTTCTCGTGCCCCTATACCGGATGCGGGTCGTGACAACAAACTCCTACCAGGTGGTCTGGTGATCCGCACGCTAAATATAGATGGTTAGCCCTCTGACAGGTAAGATGAGTGTGCCCTTCCCTTCCACAGAAGGAACATACGACCAGTAACTCCTGGCTCTGATATGGATATTGGTCTGCTGGTACTGGTGATGGACGTCGGGGTAAAAAGTCTGATACATACGAATGGTTCCTTTTACGACCTTCGGTTCTGGATGCGATCCTCCTAGTTCCATGCTCTTGCTCTCGTACTGCGTCCACTGTAGGTCGGGCTCGATATGTTGACTGGCTGTGCGACTAGTACTACCTGGCTCCAATCTATACTTCTTCTGGCTGCAAGTTCGTGTCTTGAAATTCTTCGGGTATTCCTTGCCTACTATGGTCTATCAACATCTGGATACTCTGATGGAGAGCGAGATCTCGTCGTTGCTGTGACTCCATCATTTCTTTGATAATCCCTATGAGTGCAGGTACATCGGGCTGACCTGGTACTACCTCTGTTCAGACTGCTGATTGTACAGGCTGAACTAGCTGATCGAGATGGACTGGCACCTCTGCCCTCGAGTCAACTTTCGACTCTTCGTCTAAATGCTGAGACTGATCCTCCATAACTGGCCTAACAGAAGATTGCTGACCTGCCATAGGCAGAACCCAAATAAGATAATCAAAAGAATTTGGAACAGTACCCCTGAAAGTTGAAGGACATACGGATAAATCGAAAGAAGAGGAAAGATCAACGATCAAGGCAGATATCAGATCAAATGATCAGAGATAGAGAATAACATGAAGGAAATCAATAAAGGGTAATCGTGATTGAGATAAATAAACATCAGTAACCCCCACATATCTGAAAAATCAGACCTGCATGGGTTACCACTAAAACCTATGCCACACCCCAGAACCAGAATACTGACAAGTGGGGACGGACATGGCCAGCTACGCAATACCAAAGTACACTAGTACTCTGAAATCACGTATAAACTGTCAAGACATGGGGGTTACTTCTACAAGCCAACAGTCGATCCTTGGTTAAAATAATCCTAGGTATTTTAATCACAGGTAATTATACAAGGTACAAGAAGTATGATCATAAGACATACAATAGTAAAGCATCCCAAACCATAAATATATGGATGATCATGAAGCTAGTAATACAAAACGGAGAAACTAGCAAGAGTATTAGTCATACATGATAGCTCTAGCTGCAGTCGAGAATACGCACATCATGTTTATGCCCGTAGGCTAAATGTCAAGGACCAAAATACGAGCTAAACACGTGCTCGGAGGCTAAACGCCACAAAAGAATAATGTACATAACCAGTGGAAAAATAAAATGAGAAACCCACTTGGGTACTCTGGTGCTCTGGATGGTCACCGTCGAGTAGATGGTGCGGAAGATCCTCTGGGCTTCTCTATCAGATCTGGTCAAACAAAACCAGTAGGGTCAGACCCCCAATAGCAAATACCACAAGGGAGCCAAACTATGAACTAAAACCAGCAATCACTAACATCAACAATTAGAGATACGAATGAGTAAAGGCAGATCGAGACTCGTGTACTACCAATCCACTTATTCCGAACATAGGAAGACAATAAGTAAGCATCTTGGAGCATAAAGTAATTATCATGCAACATAATGTAATGTGTAGACATGTTAAGTAAACAGAAGCTTGAGAATATGTAAAAGTAATTGAACATGTGAGCTTGTGAGATAGCCGGATCATAAGAGCGTGGTGACCCGGCATAGGGAGTCATGTACAGCTTGTGAGATAATTGAACATGTGAGCATGTAAGAATTATATAGAAAGACAATGATAAGTGGACTTAGGAACTAATTCGAAAGTCAAGTTACAACCCTTAAACCAAAGAAGGACCTGGGTTGTAACCCTTCTCCTGAACAGAAATTAGTCTCTGATCATTGTACTGCATAAAGATCATGTATAGAATGTGAGTACTGAATAGGACGACAAATGAAAAGATGACTTAGGAACTATTCTGGAAGCCAAGTTACAACCCTTAAACCAAACGAGGACCGGGATTGTAACCCTTCTCTTGGACAGAACTTAACCTCCGATCATTTATCGACAAGGTAAAGCATAAATCATAGTGTACTAAAATAAACATACGGACACTGCCTAGACAAAACTAGACTGGACTGGACTGACTCCATCTATCAATCACGGCCAAGCAATGAGTACGGCTTGATACTTTAACTAAATAGGGTTATCACAAGCCTAGTTACTAACAAGATGCAAAGAGATTTTCAAGTCCTGTTACCCGCTTGCTGCTACCGGAGTGACCCAGCAAAAGAAAACAAGTATAGCAGACACACGGCAGTAAGATACATGTGTCCTACGGAGGTGCCCCACTCGACGGTGAGCTGGAAATATGACCATCATGACAGATAGCTCCAAATCTCATGTGTGTGTATATATATATATATATATATATATATATATATATATATATATATATATATAAGGCCGGGATCAAACGGACAACAGGTAACTGGAAAAGTCTCTTCATGAACTACTTGATCAATCTAGTCATTAATCATAGCCAGATTCAGTATGAATCCCTGATCATGGTCAGCAGGAATCCATGCCTTAGACATGATGCAATACAGAACATGTAGCTTGTACAAACACACTCAAGAAAAATACCTACGGTGTCCAAATCATTCATTACTTGTAAGCCAATAAAGCCGTCGCAACAGCATTCATGGTTCATGTCATGTCATATTACTTGTTATATTACTAGCCTGGAGTGCACCACGACGGGTCACTATCATGTTAAGGGTACTTGTTAGGGGTGCGCCACGATGGGCCACAATCATGTTAAGCAAAGAAGTGACATGTGACTTGAGTGCATCGCAACAGGTCACTATCGTGTTAAGCAAAGAAGAAAGACATACATTATGAGTGCACCACAACGGGTCACTATCATGTTAAGCAAAAGAAGGAAGACATAAATCATGAGTGCCCCACAACGGGTTACTATCATGTTAAGCAATCATAGACGTAAGAAAGCTTGTAGATAGATATTGATAAAAGGTGCATCATAACATAAAAGAAAGAATAAATGAGGTAACTACTTGGCCTAAAATACCAATTGAATTCGTGCTAGTGTTAAGGGTATGAGAGAGGTACAATCATTCTCTAACTGTATAATATTATCAAATCATGTTAAAAAATTCATTTAATAAAGAAATATCAAGCTATTAAGTAGGGTCGTCGCAATTTAGGCCGAGATATAAAACATGCAATGCAATCATAAGCTCCATATCAAGAATGAAAGAAACTTGTATAAAATAGTTGGTAACATATTCTTGAAGCCAGGAAAAAGATCTACAACTTTCATGTTTGGAGTCGGATGAAATTCTGGCCACAAATCAGCCAAATAGGACGTAAAACAACCAAAAATAGCCAAAATAGGTAATATACGGCATTCTGCGATACTATTCATCCATGTGACACTATGCAAGCCTACGGTACTATTCATTCATGCAGTACTATGCAAGCCATGCGGCACTAAACAAGCCTGCGGCACTATTTATCTATGCGGCACTATTCATGCCTACGGTACTATGCATCCATGTGGCACTATTCATCCATACGACACTATTCATGCCTACGACACTATACATTCATGCGGCACTATGCAAGCCATGCGATACTATTCATGCCTGCGGCACTATACAAGCCATGCAGTACTATTCATGCCTGCGACACTATACAAGCCTGTGGCACTATGCAAGCCATGCGGCACTATACAAGCCATGTGGCACTATGCAAGCTTGCGGCACTATGCAAGACATACGGCACTATTCATCCCTACGGCACTATTCATCGTCCCTGCCAGAATCAGGACAGATGAACATAGAAGATGTTCAAATCTTATTTTGGCCATAACTTCCTCAAAACAAGTCGAAATCTAACTTTTCAAAGGTCTATTTTGGGTAAAATCGAATTCTCTGCAACATAGAATAATTAAAAATTGAAAATAATGAAGTTTAGTAGATCAAAACCCAAGAAAACTGAAAAGGCTATAAACTTAGATCTACAAAAATTTATCCACCAAAATAAAAAATACCAAGTTCTAAAGATGCTTAGAATCATGTAAGGAAGAGTTTAGAATAAACAAAATAACATTTGTCCAACATTTGGCAAGATGTACTTGCCTTAGGTTGGAGGAGAAAATAAAGAGAAAGAAGATGAAGAGAATGAAAATAATGGAGGAGAGAGATAGAGAGAGAGGAGTTGGGTTTTATACAAACCTTCTCATCTCAAATCCACCTAAACCAAACCAAGCCCTATACCAAGTTGAACCGAACCAAATTAAACCAAGTCAAGTTTAATCTCTACTTTGGAAAATTTTTAAAATATTCGAAAACCAGGAAATACGAAATACGACTCAAAATATATACCCGTACATAAATACTGATACAGTGAGACGAGTCTCACAAACATATAATAAGGCACATGGAGTGAGAAATCTATGTTGCTTTAGTTTAGTATTTTGTTACGTTTGATCATTGGAATAGTGCAAAGATTATAACACCTATTCTAATTTCAAAATTTCTATTTATGACACATCGAGAGAAATTATTTTAATTTAATATTATTAATAACTAGTTAAGTAGCCCGTTGTCACGGATAATGACATAGAAGTTTGTCAAGTCAAGATACAAAACTAGGTATTACTACACATTAATAACAAATTTTACATCGTTTAATATTATGGATTTGACATCTAGAATAATTTTTTGCAAAATTGCCCAAATATAAATATAATGTTATGTGATTATTTTATATGTAATATTTGATTTATGAAAGAAAAAAAATTTGTTACATGCTTCTATATAGTATTGTCAAAATATTTTCTTTCACTGTATTATGTAACTAAAATATATTTCAGACTTGGACATACTGATAGCATATTTATAATTCTAGTTTTCATATTTACCATAAAAATATTGTTGAATTATTTCAATGTTAAACAATATATATTGGTCCGTCAGAATGAACAAGTTGTGCATTGATTCAAATTATATTATTTTTAATATGCAAATTAACATTTATTGAAGATCGAATTGTTACAGTTTTATTCTTGTCGGACATGATCTTTGTAATGTTATTTCTTCAAGTCAGAAGAAATAAAAGTTACGACATGTTAGAAAAGGAGAAAACATGCTAAGACATAAGGTAAGTAATACAAAGTTCTTCGCTTTATTATGTTTATAAAATTTTCATATTTTCAAATTCTTGGACAAAATTGGATATTAGTGAGATTATAGAACTATCTCAAAGCAATGCACAAAATGATATTTTATTCTGAAGTGTTGTTACTAAGACAAAATTAAGAAGTACAAAATAGCTCCGAACATGTGGAAAGGTAATTTTTCACATTTACAATTCACATATTCTATTCATTTTGACTACTAAGTTTAGTTGGACAAATATATGAAGTCTGTGAGCCATCATTCTTGGTTTCTGTATGTAGAATATGGTGATAATGGATAATATTCTTTCCTTGATCGGTTTACATGTTTGAACCTTAAATGATTACAATATTAGAATTTCTAGTCAGAAAAAAAATCACAATATTGTTCTGTCACAATATTTAGACAAAAATTTGTTTTTGTTTATATTTTGTGACACTATAATTCTTTTGTTTCATTCAAATATTTTATTCATAAAAAAATAATTAGTGAAATTATAAATTCTTTTAAATCTAAACTGTAAAAATTTGAGATTATTTTGGGTACATGCTGAAAGGGTCCTTCTGTCAACCAGGCATAAATAGTCCTAGCGACACTGTACTTAATCGTCCTCATGTGGACCTCCACTGGCTGGAAATCGATCCCCACAGCTAACCCAAGTTAATCAACATTTTATAAACTAAAGATTTCTTAAGATTGATTAGCAAATAACTTAAACTATTATTCTAGTACTTTAGACTGTCATTTTTGTAAACATGGCTTATAAAGATACATCTTTAGAGCCATGGCTGAAAGATACTGTGCCTTACTTTAAGAGGTGATAGAGCCAGATGATTTTTGATTCACTATCCTAAGTCTTATATCAATAATTAGTGAAATCATACATTTTGTTAAATGGATTATGATGACACAAAGTATGATTTAGGAGTAATCCAAACATCTGGATTAGTCAAACCAAAAGTTCCTAAGGAAATGGACTACAATTGGTTTCGCAGAATTTTAATGTTTTCTGAGTCATTACATGACATTTTCTTCGGATATAAAAACACTAAAGATCACTAAGATCCAGTGTAAGGTTTCATCTGTGGAACAACTTAGATACTCATAAGTTGATAGGTCCTTGTGACAAACTAGCATATCTAGGAGTATCAAAGAATTTGAAACAATATATTTAAACATAGTTTGTGCTGAAGTTGAATGGCTCAGATATCTTACTATGTATATATCAAATAGATTAAGACAAAATTTACTCCTACTATGACTTCATGACATATTGAAACTGAATATATCAAGCATCTTATTATGCATATATATGATCTACATATTTATGTACCTGACATTTGTTTTAAAATTATGCTAAAAGCATGATCTTGTGAATTCTAAGATGAACAGGCACCTATAGCTGTATTTCAAGACATGAAGAAAATGTAGTTCTTGACTATAAAAGTCATAAAAAAAAATTTACAGATCTCTTGACGAAGAGTCTGTTTACTCTTGACGAAGAGTTTATTTAGAAAATTAATCCTAGAATCATCGAGGGAGATGAGGTTAAGCCCATAAGTAAGTCACCAGCAGTGACAACCTAACTAAGTCAGACTGGAGATTCCAAGAAGTCAGTTCAATTGGTAGGAACAAGCTGGACTAATGTGACTATTATGGAACACTGAACCTGAGATTAAATTTCCTTAAACTAATGTCCGAGAGATTGTACAATGTTGTACATGAATACCCTATCCCTATGGTGACAATGTTCCAGTGTGGTTTGGTTAGGATGAGTTTTAAACTCTTAATAGATCCAAGCATAGTTATGCAGGGTTGACTCCAATCACTAATCCTTTGAGGACTTACCTATATGAGAGGTCGTGAAGGCCGCGACTATAGGACACTACAATAAAAATGACATTTTTGACGATTTTTTCTTGACGATCGTGCTAAACTGTCAAGGAAAACCGATATCTTGACGGTTTTAGACATACGTCAAGAAAACACCTTTTTTTGTGTTATATAACTAAATTTTACCATAATACTTGACGGTTTTAGAGGAACAGTAAAAAAATCCTATTATGTATTGACAGTTTGTTGATATTTGTCAATTATGTATGTGCGACTATGCACATTCAGCTTGTATTTTACTAATTTTTTGATTTTTTTTTTTTCTGTATCATCTAGGTTGACGGTTGGCTAAAACCACATAAACTGCTTGTGAAATCCTTCTTCTCCACCAACTCCTCGTTCTTGACTCCTCCTTTTTCTCATGGCCTCCCTCTCCCCGCATGCTCCATCTCACTCTAGAGAAACTACCGTCTTCGCCATCTCCCTCTCCTACGACCTCCACCTCTCTGCTCTCCACGCTAGCCCCGACTCCCACCTCTGCACCGCCTCTTCCTCCCCAAAACCCCAAATTCTGAACCCTATAAAACCCACTAGTCCTCCTTCCCCTTCTATTTCTAGTTTTGGAAATTTAGAGTTAGGGTTTCCCAAAACCCCCCAAATTTCGAGCTCGCTGGAGGGCGAAAGCGGCACGGGATGGCGAGAGGCTACGTGGTCGTGCAACAAACGATTAGAAGCTGAAGAATTATCGCACGCCACCTCATTCGAGAGGACGAGATCTAAAATCTTCTTTGTCCTCGAGTATGTCGCCCGTGGGGAGCTCGGACATTTCGATGAGCTCCAGACTACCATCGTGTGTGTTCTCAAAAATTCTAATCCTAGGTTTTCAAACTCCCTTAGGAAGAGATCGCAATATATTTCACCTTAGAAAAATTCAACCAATTTCTTACAAAAATGAGCAATATAAACCTCTTTGCCACTAAGATTAGAGGGTTCTAATTGATTGCCTGATTACAATCACAATTTATTTCTTCAATCGAAGTAGAAAGTTTCTAGCAAGATAGCTTTCAAATGTAGCAAATTCAAGTTCCAGATCTACAATCTTCACAAAATCATTTTAAAACACATACGATTTTTAGTAACAAGCAAGAAAAAAAAAAGATTTATGAGCTTCTCATGTTAAAAACAAATTATTCAATGATTTTAACAATGGGACCTTCCTAACGAAGATAATTTATCATGAAAAATATGTCTAAAATTCATAATCTAATCTGTAAGTACAAAGAATGGCAAGATTTCTAATATCTCCAATACTGTGCAACTGTAGACAAAAATATATATTACAACCAGAAGCAACTCAAAAACATCTAACACTCCTTTATTGACATATATAAATATTTCACATTTGCACTCAAATCAGATCATAGATATATGGGGAGTTCCTGCAAAAATTTCAAAACATAATTGGTTCATCTTCATTTTTCTTTCGATCTTATTGTTCTGTCCTCATGTAGTTGTTTTCTTTTCTTATTCCATCAGAACTATGTATTTCCCGACAATCTTTGAATCTAGTTGTTGTTCCTATGTATGTGCATAACTGTCTTACAATATTACCCCCCTCTAAGAAAAACAAAAACTCTGTGGACTCATCCATTTTATTTCATTTTGTGACATTTTTTGTTCACTTTTCCATTGGATTTTCATTGTTGATTGCTTTAACAAACTAAGGTTCAACATCCATATTGAGTGAATTTTGCTGATTGTTTCTTCTCTTTATACTGTTGTCTAATTTGTAGGTGACTGGGACATCTAATCTGAAAATCGATAGTGTTCTGATGATGTCTAATTTGTATGTAAATGCATCATCTATTGATCAGTAGTGTTCTGAGAATGTAGGTATATATTCCTTGGGAACAATTTTCTATTGCACAAATGCAATATACGCAAATAGTACTTTATGTAAATTGCAAGCTCAACACCATATGTCGTGTTTAGAAAATTTAAATGATTTACTTGGGGTTACAGTTATCATTATACTTGAAATGTGGTTGAGGCCCAAATGACATGCCAGGTATAAAGCTAAGTCGCTTGGAAAAGAAATTTAATTTTTTTTAATTTCAATCAGAAGAAATACAAGCAATTGTCTTGGTCATCTTGCAAGATAGTAGCTGTCTTGGGCTGCTATCAGGTATATTGGGTAAATATAGCATATTTGTATTTTCTAGATTTATTAATTGATTCATTCACG
>JANAVB010024092.1:0-56410 GCA_029216955.1 Iris pallida
CTGCTCAGCATAAGCCATTTAGCTGACCATGGTTATGGTATTAACTTTGTCAAAGACAAGTGTACTATAGTTGATAGCTCAACTGATAGTACTATCTTTGAAGGTATCAGGGAAGACAATATATATGTTTTCTAACTGTTAGAAGATGCTAACAAAGCAGGTAGATGCTTGATGGCCAAAAGTGATGAAAGTCAACTATGGCACATGAGACTCGGTTATGCAAACATGGACACAATCTCAAGATTATCCACAAAGAAGTTGGTACGAGGCTTACTGGACATTTCTTTCAAGAAGGATATGGTATGTAGTAAATGTGAAAAGAACAAAGCTACCTGATCCGCATTTAAGTCCAAGAACGCTGTATGTACCACTAGACCTCTACAATTACTGCATATAGATTTATTGGACCTAGTAGAATTGCTAGTCTAGGTGGTAAGTTATATGCATTTGTAATAGTAGATATTTCTCTAGATACACGTGGGTATATTTCTTGTACGCAAGAATGATGCATGTCAGAATTCGTCACCTTTTGCAAGAAAGTTCAAACTGAAAAAGATTTCATGATCACTCGTATTCGAAGCGATCATGGCGACAGATTTGAGAATGCAAAGTTCAAGCAATTTGTGACACACGGTTATCTGCATGAGTTCTCTTGCCCTAGAACTCCACAACAAAATGGAGTTGTGGAACGTAGGAATATGACTCTATCCTAAATTGCTAGAGTAATGTTAAATCAGTTTAGTCTACCAAAATACTTTTGGGCTGAAGCTGTCAATACAGCTTGCTATGTTCTCAATAGGATTCTAATTCAACCTATATCGAAGAAGACACCCTATGAGCTATGGTTTGATAGAACACCTACCAGTATTCTAAAAGGCAGGATTAGGCGACGCCTAGGCGCCGCCTAGGCGCTGGGCGGCGCGGCGGCGCCCAACTTTGGGCCGGAATCGGCCCCCAGGCGGGCCAGGAAAAGGCGGGCCTGGGCGGCCGCCTAGGCGCTCGAGGCGGTGGGGCGGCCGCCTAGGCGGACTTGCTCGTGGCCGGTGGGCGGCCGCCTAGGCGGCTTCCAAAAGAAAAAAAATAACAGTAGAAGATGAAGAAGAAACAGCAGCAGCAGCTTCCAAAAAAAAAATAACAGCAGCAGCAACGAAACAAAGAAGGAAGGAAGAAGAAGCAGCAGAGGAAGAAGAAGAAATAGCAGAGGGAAGGAGGCAGCAAACAAAGGACAAAGGTTAGGGTTCTCACCTTCTCTTCTTCTCCATCTTCATCTTCTCTTCTCTTTTTCTTTTTCTTTCTCTTTTTCTCCAGCCGGTTAGGGCTCGAGCAGCATATTAGGGTTTTTTTTTTTTATTGGAGGAGCAGCATAGAAGGAGGCAGTAAACTTCTCCTTCTCCTTCTCCCTTCTCCTTCTCCTTCTCCTTCTCTCGCTGCTTCTTCTTCTCTCTAGCTGCTCCTCTTCGCTGCTCTTCTTCTCTTCTTTTTTTTTCTTTTAGCTGCTTCTTCTCTTCTTCTTTTTTCTACTGTGAAATGAACATCAGCTTTTTAACCGTGAAATGAGTGCACAATAAAAAAATATGTGAACAATGAACAGTAAAATGAGTGCATAGTGGAAAAAAATGTGCACAGTGAAAAAAATTTGTGGACATAAAAAATAAAGAAGTCGGGTCCATGCTGATTGACACAGGAAAGAGATGGGATATTGTTATTTGTATTGTTATTGCTATCTTTTGTTAGTGTTAACTATTTGAATTATGTTTGAAACTTTGAACTTCTAGTCTTGTACTATGAATTTGACTATGTTTAGTTTTATGAGAAGCTTTGAATTTGGGGTATAATTTTTTACTTAAGCATATTTTTAATATATTTTTAATTCCTTATATTATATATATATATATATATATATATATATATATATATATATATATATATATATATATATATATATATATAACTAGGCGCCGACCGCCTAATATTAGAAGGCCGCCTAGGCAGCCTAGGCGCTAGGCAATGGGTGGCCGCCCGCCTACCGCCTAGCGCCTTTTACAACCTTGACACCTACCGTCTTTTATTTCAAAATATTTGGTTGTAAATGTTTTATTCTTAACACTAAAGACAATCTGAGTAAATTTGACGAAAAGGCCGATGAAGGTATATTTTTAGGTTATGCGGCAAAGAGCAAAGGGTACACAGTCTTCAACAACAAAACAATGATCATCGAGAATCGATAAATATTACATTTGACGAACTCAATTAACAGTCGATGATGATGATGAAGACATAAGTACACCAAGTACAGCTCCTGCAGAACCTTCACACAAAGCCAGCTGATTCTCCAAGCAAATCACGTACAGAACCAGAAGTCGGAACCAGCAATCCAGAGGATATGCCAAAGAAATGAGATTTTTGGCAGACCATCCCAAGGACTTGGTAATTGGTGAGATTACCAGGGGTGTAAGTACTCGTTCCTCTAGTAAAGATATAGTTCCTGTGTTGCTTTTATTTCAAAGCTTGAACCCAAAATATTGAAGAAGCATGTAGTGATAATTTTTGGTTAGATGCTATGCAAGAGGAATTAAACCAATTTAAACGGAATCAAGTTTGGGAACTTGTTCCCAAGCCCATTGATCATCCGATCATTCGCACCCGCTGGATATTCTGAAATAAACTGAATGAGAATGGTTTAGTGAATCATAATAAGGCTCGACTCGTAGCTCAAGGATACAATCAAGAAGAAGATATCGACTACGCCAGTTGTGAGATTAGAATCCATTCGTATGCTATATGCATTTGCATGCTTTCATAACTTTAAATTATTTCAAATGGATGTCAAGAGTGCATTTTTAACGGTTTTATAAAAGAAAAAGTTTATGTAGCTCAACCTCCAGGTTTTACTGATTTTAAAAACCCTGATTATGTTTTCAAGTTGAAAAAAGCCTTATACGATTTGAAACAAGCCATCGTGCTTGGTACGATCGTCTAAGCTCTTTTCTACTTGACAATGTTTTACAAAAGGGAAGGTTGATACTACACTGTTTATAAAATCTTTTAAACACAATCTTCTTTTAATTCAAATTTATGTAGATAATATCATTTTTGGATCTAGTGATGAATCTCTCTGCCAAGAATTTTCAAAGTGTATGCAGAATGAGTTTGAGATGAGCATGATGGGAGAACTGAAATTCTTTCTCGACTGCAAATCAAACAAACCAATAATGGGACGTTCATTAATCAAGCCAAGTACACAAAAGATTTATTAAAGAAGTTCGATCTGGAAGCAGTCAAACCACTTGGCACTCCGATGGCAACTTCAACTAAGCTTGAGATTGATGAACAAGCAAACCGGTCGACATACGTAAGTATCGAGGAATGATTGATAGTTTACTTTATTTGACTGCTAGTCGACCTGATATAATATTTAGTATTTGCTTGTGTGCATTTTCAAGCCAACCCTAAGGAATCACATTTGTGCGCGGTTAAACGTATCTTCCGATACCTTAAAGGCACTTCCTCTGTCGGCTGGTATCCCAAAACCACGTCGTTTGACCTAACCGTTATTCGGATGTTGATTTTGCTGGATCCAAAGTAGATAGAAAAAGTACCAGCGGCATATGTCATTTTCTAGGCAAAGCTCTAGTCTCTTAGTTTAGCAAGAAACAAAATTATGTTGCATTGTCAACGACTGAGGCTGAATATATCGCCGCGGGATGTTGTTATACACAAATTTTGTGGATGAAACAAACCTTAGAAGACTTTGGTTTACTATACACACACATACCCATTTTCTGTGACAACACTAGTACTATTAATTTGACTAAGAATCCAGTATGTCACTCTCGTACTAAGCATATCGAGATTCGACATCATTTTTTATAGATCATCAACAAAATGGAAATATAAATCTTGTATATGTAGACACTGAGAATCAATTAGCTGATATCTTTACAAAACCTTTAGCGAGAGATCGTTTCAATTATTTACGTCGAGAATTAGGAATTTTAAATATCAATAATATCTAAGGTTTGTGGATGAAACAAACCTTAGAAGACTTTGGTTTACTATACACACACATACCCATTTTCTGTGACAACACTAGTACTATTAATTTGACTAAGAATCCAGTATGTCACTCTCGTACTAAGCATATCGAGATTCGACATCATTTTCTTATAGATCATCAACAAAATGAAATATAAATCTTGTATATGTAGACACTGAGAATCAATTAGCTGATATCATTACAAAACCTTTAGCGAGAGATCGTTTCAATTATTTACGTCGAGAATTAGGAATTTTAAATATCAATATATTAATTAATTTTGTTTTATCGATTATTTTTCAATACTCAAAAACTGTTTTTGAAACAAGCCTACAAAGGGTCTGTCTGTCACCACGACTACGGTCGAAGCGAAGCGGTATTTAATTGTTCCCCGGTGAACTCCTGTTAGCTGGAACAATACCCCTACAGCTAATCTGAAACAGTCGCTGTGTAACGAAATTTAATTTGTAAAATAATATTAATTATATTAATTGAAATTTAAAATTACTAAACTTGGAATTAAATAATTGAAAGGGGTTGATGAAAAGAATGTGGCCTGCAAAAATTTAAAAAAATCATCAAAAGAACCCTAGGCGAATTCGGCCCTAGTTCGGCCCGAGTTCGACCAGAGTTCTGTTGGTGGTATATGTTTTTAAGTCAGA
Organism: Iris pallida; assembly: GCA_029216955.1. Classification (NCBI taxonomy): domain Eukaryota; kingdom Viridiplantae; phylum Streptophyta; class Magnoliopsida; order Asparagales; family Iridaceae; genus Iris; species Iris pallida. The sequence continues at coordinate 4,699 of JANAVB010024092.1, forward strand.
ACCTGAGGCCCCCTTCTCTTCATCTCCTCCAAACTCCTCTTTCAACAGCAGCTGTCGTCTGAACCCCTCTCCAAACCCTAGTTTTTCTCCAACCTATTGCTCCTATTCTACTTGGAGATTTCAATCCAAAATTTGGATTCGTGCGGAGAATCTTCTCTACCACATACTCAATTCTCGGAAGGTATAAACTTCTCCTTCCATCTCTTTCAATTCATTAATTTAAATTCATTTTTGGGAGAAAATGCCTAAGAGATTCACTCCATCCAAGAGGAAGAAGACAAACGCCAGTGAAGAGGCTTCGTCTTCGAATTCACCAGAGGATTCTCTCTTTCCCCCGGTCCAATCGGCCGACAGTGCATTCAGTGCGTTTTACTTTGAAACTCATGATCATTCATTGTTATGGTACGCTGACTTTGTGATGCGTAACATATACACTGGAGCCCCGATTAAGTGGACTGTGTTTCCTGACCACCGTCCATTGTTTGAGGCATTAGGGTTATACAGATTTGTCACCCTCAAATACCCTATAGCTACTAATGCCATTAGACTGTTCTTTTGCAACTTTGTTTTGGATACTTTCACTGTTAGAACTTGTATCGGCGGTATCAACATCGTGTTCAATGATACTATCCTAGCAGAAATCCTTGGTATTCCTAACGAAGGTGCCCGCTTCATGATATCACTGAGTTCGATTTCCCCGATGGCATGACTCTTATCAGTTTCAAGAACGACCTTTGTGCACTTATCCGTGTTCGTTCTGAAAAGTTCAAGGCTGCAAACTTGAACTTATTTAACTATGAGTTACACCGCATCATCTATTCCACTATTCTACCAAAATCCACTTTAAATGATGATGTTACAAATCTTGAACTGTCTGCCCTCTACCACATTATCAAGGGAATTCCATTTTCGGTTCCCAAGGCTATCATTCAGATGATGGGACGTTGTCGTGGAAGAGATCGAAATCTCTCTTATGCGATGTTCATCCCACGCATCTTTCAGCGTTTTGATATTGATCTTTCCACTTGTGCTCTGTACCCTGAGCCCAAGTATCTCCAGCTGTCACGTTGCAGCGCAGCCGCTCCTCCTACACCTCCTACTGCTCCTGCTCCACCTCATCAGGATTACCCTATGACCTTTGAGGGTATTCATCAGCATCTCTCGGATCTGCGTACATTCATCACTGACACATCCAGGAAATGCGAGTTTCGTGATGTGAGTCGGTTCCAGGCTCTTGCCACTCCTCCGACCTCCGTTTCGTCCAGACTGGACATTCTGCCAGTTCACTTTCCAGAGATCCAGCTATCTCCGGCTACCACTATGAGGATGAGGCGGTACATCTCTTTCAGTCCGGTAACGCATATGGGTACCGTAGTTCTGGTGCTACTTCACACCCTTCTGGAGCTGGCACTTCTGGAGCTGTCCATCCGGACATGATGGACGTGCTGGCACTGCTAAGATGATTCTTCAGAGGATTTGTGATCTAGACGCATTGTATTTTGTCTAGATACCACTTTTTGAGACTTTGTTATGTCTATGTTTACTTGGAAATGCTCCGACATTCCAAGATATCATTTAGTACTCTATCTTTTAGTTTATTTTGCACTGAGATTGTGACTGACTGAGCTCATTAGTGAGAACATCTAGTTTATGCTCTGCTTAGCATATTTTATTTCAGTTTAGCATTATTTTATATTCTTGTTATAGCACTATCTCTTTATGTTTCAACATATAAACTGCTGTGAAATATTTGTTTAACTATATTTTTTTTTGTATTTCTTCAACGTTTGTTCCTTATGCATGAATTGCGGGGGAGCTTTTCTCTTTACAATTATTTTGCTAAGTGACAACGGGAGAGAAATAAGATCTAACATCTTTTGCAGGATACAGGAACATTTTTTTTCAGGATACAGTACAATTTTGATTATCTTTCAAATCTTATTGATCAAAGATGTTATATCGGTCAAGGTTTGTCAATTATCAAAATGGAGAAGATTGTTGGCCCATTGGTCATTGTCAAACCTGATTTTAATAATTGATCAAACTCTGTCTCAATATAAAGGCTACTCAAGTTAATTTGGACTCTTGGACAGCTGCCAAAGAACTGCTACCTATCTGTTCAAGATCGAAGCTGTGTTTGTCGTATGAGTTGTATGCAATGTAATTTTCACTTTTATTTGAGTCTAGGAATACATTGTACACCAAGTCGTACTGGCAAATAGGCTACCCTAAAAATATTTTCAAAATATCCTATGTTTTGAAAAACGGCCCCCTATTTATAAAAGCTCTTAACTGCTTAAAACAATTTCCAAAGTCCCAAAAATCTATTTGCAAAAACCCTGACAGAACTCGGCAGAGTTCGGTTAGTGGATGTTGTATTTTGAACTTGGTCCTCCTGCAGTTACGAATCTTGCCGAGATTTTCTCATAAAGTTCTGCCGAATTATGCCTTTGAAAAAACTATAAATAGAAAAAGATTTCGATCATTTCAACTCACTCATTCACTTTCATCTCTTCTCTCTAAAGCTTACTATGTTCTTCCAAAGTATTCTAAAGCTTTCATTTTCAAATCACAAGCCAGTTACAATCCTCTAATCGATTTGCCAGTGCGGTACGGTCTAGAAGTTTAGAGTAATTTAATCAGAGGCTTGATTGAAGAAAGACACTTCACAAATGAAGTTGGTCGAGTACTTCGGATCAAAGCTCGCGTTTGTAGAAGTTGCAAGAACTCCGTATGAAAACTTGCGGTATTTTCTAATAGTGGATTCAACTGGAAGCTAGAGTTCTTCCGACTGGACTAGTACTTACAAGAGGAAAACCAGTATACATCGCCGTCTTTGCGTTTGCTTTTTGATCTCTGCCTTTACATTTATTTACTTATGATATATCTCTGTGATCTTGCTGCTAACTTTTAATTAGCTATTTTTTCGCTGCCTACTCTATTCACCCCCCCTTAGAGTATTGCGCTTTATGATTTGTTCCTACAGGTTTGAGAGTATCCTTTGGCCACCAGACGAGCCTTCAGTCGATCAATGGAGCCATCTGGTTTCACCTTGATTGTGAATACCCATTTGCAACCTACTGCCTGTTTACCAGTGGGTAAGTTGACCAAGTCCCAAGTGTGATTTTTTCTGAGAGCTTTCATCTCTTCGTTCATAGCAGCACGCAACCAGGATGTTTGAAATCCTCCTCAGCGATCTTGGAAATCTGAATCTCATCAATAGTAGCCACCAGAGACTGAGTGTGACTGGTAATCCTTTGTAGCTGTCAATATACAGAGATGATTACGACAGGCACGACGAGGACGTTCTGGAGGCGAAACCGCCGGAGCTGCTGGCGGAACTGGTGGAGCTGCTGGCAGAACTGGTGGAGCTGCTGGTGGAATAGGTGGAGGCAACTCATTGGAGCCGGAGCTGCTTGTGGAACCGGAGGAGGAGGATTCTGTGGCGATGTCGACACTGGCTGAATCGTGTATCTGGACCATCGGCCTGGAAGACTAGCTCAGTAAAGGAGGGCACCCATATGGGGGGTTGTTGTGTTTGAGGAGAAAATAACAAAAAATCCTCTTCTGGATAGACTAGGGGAGCCGGACCCGTTGATTGTGGGTAGAGGAAATTCGGTTTCTACAAAGGTAATATTCCGTGAAAAAATATCTCTTCAAGACAGGAGAATAACACCGATATCCTTTCTGACCTTTAGGATACCCAAGAAAAATACATTCTATTGCCTTAGGATCTAATTTAGAAAGGGTTGGTCGGGTATCCCGAACATAGCATAAGCAGCCAAAGATTCTGAGAGGCAGAGGAAATAGCTCTCGTCCGGAAAAAAAAGCCTAGAAAAGGGAGCGCTATCATTGAAAACTGACGATGACATGCGGTTAATAAGATAACAAGCAGTTAGAACCACATCCGACCAAAATCTCTTGGGAGTACGTGCTTGAAACAAAAGAGCACGTGTTGTTTCCAAGAGATGGCGATTCTTGCGTTCGGCCACACCATTTTGTTGTGGTATGTACGCACAAGAGGTTTGGTGGATGATGCCATTACGGTCAGATGTCTATCGAGATCAGGAGATAAATACTCACGGCCATTGTCACTCCGAAATTTTTTTGATTAGAATACCAAATTGTGTTTTTATTTCGGCATAAAAGTTGCACCAAATGTTAAACAATTCAGAACGATTTTCATCAGATAAACAAAAGTGACACGTAAGTAATCATCAATAAAAAAGTAACAAAGTACTTAAAATCCATTACTGATTCAATCGGACAAGTTTTCATACATCAGAATGCACCAACTCAAAAGGAGCGGAAGCAATTTTCTTTTGACTCACCGGATAGGGAACCCGGTGATGCTTAGCTAAACTACATGACTCACAATGAAAAGAAGTGGGAATATCTAAAGATAGTTACATTTTCTGGAGAACTTGGGATGATGGATGACACAACAATGTAACTCGAAATGATCGAGTTTCATGCCGGCACAGACAACAGAAGAAGTTGCGTCAAACAATACAAGCCTCCAGCCACATGCCCCTTACCGATAGTCTTTCCAGTTTTCAGGTCCTGAAAAACAACAACCATCAGGAAAAAAGGTTACCGAGCAATGCAGTTCACGAGTAATTTGACTAATAGAAATTAAACTGAACGAGTTCCCAGGTGTAAGTAATACAGAATTGAGTGACAGTCCGGAAGAAAGATTGGCACTTCCACGGCCTCGGACTGTCAGGGAACCTCCATTGGTAACAGTAATGTCAGAAATACGACGTACATGTACATAATCATGTAACATACCTGCGTCACCAGTCATATAAGAGGACGCACCAGAGTCAATTACCCACTGCTTGTGTTTCACTATGCACGCGGCTGAGTATCCAGGTTTGAATCCAGACGTAGAAGCTTCACCACGACGTTGAGCCTGAAAATCAAGAACTCTGCATATGAGTCCGAAGTCATCTGAATAGATCGGACACCATCATCAGGAGCATCAGTCGTGATATTAGCAGCAAGTGATTTAGTGCATTGCTAATAGAAATGGCCAAGCTGACCACAGTTAAAGCAAGTGCGTGGTCTTCCTCCATCACGACCGCCACTGCCACATCATCCATCTCGACCAGCATTTCAGCCGCTACGTCGGCCGCCACGGCCACCACGGAATCCTCTACGAGTTGTACCAAGAGCAGAGCGATCAACATGAGTATCACCCGGAGTGGTCTCAACTACTTTTGCTGTCCGAATGACACGATAGCGTGCTTCCAATAGGGACGGCACATCAGATCCAGCAATAATCTGAGAGCGAGCAGGTCTGCATCAGGACGGAGAGAGGCAAGATAAGCCATGACATGAAGCTGTTCACGTTGAGCCCTTGCTTCATTAATATCCGACGTAAGAGGTAATACGCGGTCGATCTCATCCGCCATAGCCTTAAAGGCCCGAAAATGGTCTTTATGAGATTTGTTTCCTTGATTTGCTCGGTATACACCAACGACCGAGTCATAGATACGAGACAAATTGCGTTTACCATCAAACGCCGCCGCAGTACCTCCCATAACTCCTTTACGGAGTCCGTATTTTGAACCATGTCTTCCACCGATGGTTCCATGGAATTCATCAATTGTGTAAACAGTCGACTGTCATCTGTCTCCCATTACTCAAAGATGGGATCATCTTCTACTGGAGGATTGTCAGTTAGATGTTTGGACAACCGCATTCCTCGAAGTGCCTTCTCGGCCTTCTTTCAACATGTCGAGTAGCCCTCTGGCCTTTCCAACCGTCGATCGACAAGTCGAATAGAGAAAATTGTCGTGCTAGTGCCCGCTAGTGTGTTGCTGACACTAGTATCTGTGGAACTGCTATTCGCCGTAGAGTCTGCCATTTGTCAGAGTTCTTGATTCAATTGTCGATTTGTTCTTTCCAACTTGATAAACACAACAACTCGGCCAATAAGCTAAAAACGGAACCAGAATCGACACACGCACATAGGAAGCAGAGTGTGAATCACAAGCCAGGACAGAGAGATAACCCATGTTAACCTCTGTTAGATCATGGTGTGACGATCAAGGAAAGAACCAAAATTCATGCACAACAAATCATATGTGTGTTCTTTGTTAAATTTCCGAAATCATTGAGGGTCAGAGGTTCTAGCAAACAACCATATGTTTACCCTCTGAGAATTCCAACAACAATTTTTTTTGGAAACTAAATTAGGGTTTGGAGGGATTAGGTGGCGGCTGTGTAAGGAAGAAAGGGTTAGGGTTTTGAGCCATGGGGGGCAGCAAGGTCGGCAGGGGGGCAGCAGGTCGGCGAGGGGAGGGAGCAGCAGGTCGACAGGGGAGCAACAAGTTGACAGAGGGGGGCTGACAGGGGGCAGCAGGTCGGCAGGGGGGTTGCTGACGTCGAGGGGGAAGGCGGCAGCAGGTGGGGCAGCGCAGGGGAGAGTTTGGCGGCTAGGGTTTAGGGTTTTATGGAGAGAGAGAGGGTGGTGGGTGACGGCTAGGGTTTTGGCTCTGATACCATGTAGAGTTGGAAATAATAGTATGATTTATTATTGATGAGAGACTACTATATATAGGAGAGGCTAGCCCCCTCTCCTATTATTCTAAGCAATGTGGGACTAAAGCCCATTAACTAATTACTCTAATATTACACTTAACAACCGTATAAAAATGGAGCATCATGTTGAAAGTCATGAAGACAGAGCGTAGGTTGAAAACAAAAAGATGGAGGAGAAGACTATTTTATGTGGCAAACAAGGAATATTTATAATTTTTTAAACAACCATCACACACCTCTCCTTGTTAACCCTCCGATTTTGAGGGTTGAAAAAATGGACAAAAGAAGATTTAAAAATATTATTTGACCCTCTATGACTCTCCCTCCTAAACCCCCAACCTCGGAATCTCAGACCAAGCAGAAATTTTTTTCCTCCTCCTATAACTTCCCGTCACATAACTCTCTCACTCTCAATCCAAGTAGACCCTTATAGGGTTTTATTCGATTTAGGGTGAAGAGAGTTAAGTAAAGGGGGAGAAAATCATGCTTGGTTTGAGGGTAAAAATTTAGGAGTCATAAAGGGTTAAGTGAGGAAAAGTTTAACATTGTTCTGTCCGTCCCCCCCCCCCCCCCCCCCCCACCCATTCGTTCGGAGTTTTAACAAGGAGAAGTGATTGTTGTTTGAAAAATCGTAAATACCCCTTGTTTTGACAAGTTTTAATAAAAAGTTCAATCAAATTTAATTTTATGTCACATGTAATAAGGGTATTTTGATATCTATTGTAATTTTTATCAATCATCCTCTCACTGAAAACCTTCAAACCAAGTAAGAGTTATTAAACATACTCAACTTAACTCTCCCTCCAATCCAAGCAATAGTTATTAAACACGCCTTAACTTTTCATTCAATCCAAGTAAAGTTATATGTAATGACTCCTCTCCCCTTCAGTTAACCTCACTTAAGTCTGCTTATCTTCTTTTTTTCCCTCAATCCAAGCATAGCACATAGGGCCTTTTTGGATTAAGGGGGGAAATAAGCAGAGTTAAGTGGGGTTAAGTACAGGAAAGTTAAGGGGGTGGGAAGTCAATACATATGACCTTGCTTGAATTTGAGGGAGAGTTAAGTGGGATTGTTTAATACCTCTTGATTAGATTGGAGGTTTTGAGCGGAGGAGAATTAATAAAAATTTAATAGTTACCAAAATATCTTTATTGCATATGACATAAAAATATAGGGTGCGGCCATCCGCACCCCATGACCTACTCAGCATACCCAAAAAGAATAAAAAAATAAAAAATAAAATTTCTATCCTACCCTCACCCTCTCCCTCCCCTAGCTCCCCCCTCCCCTCCTCCCCCCCCCCCCCCCCCCCCGCTCCCCTCCCCCCCTCCTCCTCCTGCGAACCCTCCTCCTCCTCCTCCTCCTCCTCCTCCTCCTCCTCAACCCTCCTCCTGCTCCTCCTCCCGAAACCTCTCCTCCTCCTCCGGGGTCGGAGGTCAGGTCAGAGGGTCGAAGGAGGAGGGAGGAGGAGGGGTCGGGGTCAGGGGAGGAGGAGGATCGGGGGTAGGATAGGAATTTTTTGGGTGTACTTAGTAGGTCATGGGGTGCGGATAGCTGCGCCCAAAAGTATATTTGATTAGATTTTTAACTAAAACTTGTCAAATATTTTTACAAAAAATATCTTCACAAATCTGATACCTATATAAAGAAAATAACTAGAATCCAAACACAATAAAATTAAGTAATATGACAATTATAGCTTCTACCGTTTAGAAGTAAGCCAAGTTCATATTATCATAACCATCTAAAATCAAACACAATAAAAAAATATCATCCCCAAAACACCAAAATCTCTCAAAACTTTGATTACATGAAATCAAAGACATTACACATTACATGTCCCTCCTTAAACAAACATGAACATTGTCAAATACTCCAATCGCATGTTAAATGGAATGGAAAAATGTCCTCTTATGCATTGGACAAAGTCAGGAAGCTACGGAAGCAGCATGTTGAAAGAAGAAGAAATCATAATATTTTATAGGACAAACAAGGAATATTCACGACTTTTTAAACGAAACACCCACTTTCCCTCAACCCGCCGATTTTGAGAATTAAAAAATGGATAAAAGAAGGTTAAACAAACGTTCACTTAACCCTCTCTATGACTCCTCCTAGACCTTCTCCCTCAAACTAAGGTTAGTCCCTTGGCGAACAATCGATGGAAAAACACGTTTCAGAAACTATTGTAAAGACAATGTTTCCAGCAAAACACCTAAGAAGGTGATGTTGTATTACGAGAATCTAAAAAGATTTCGTAATATTTCTCGAAGGCAACAGAACCGTATAACTTCTAAAGAGAAGCGACGGTATTCTCGAGGCAACAGAACGTATAACTTCTAAAGAGAAGCGACGGTATTCTCGAAGGCAACGGAGGAAGAAGAAAGCCTGCTGGGGTGAAAGATCACCGGCGCTCAAAGCTATATCCGCCTTACGGACAAGCCTCCAGGAACCAGCAAGTTCGAAGAGAACTTTAGAACGCTGGCCAAAAATGTCGACGACTCCTCGGAATAGCAGCAGCACTTCTCTCTCTGGAAATTCTCTGATTACTTTCTGTAACCTTAGAGAGAGGAGATGCTACTGATTTATAGGCACGAGATGGGCTTTTCAAATTCTGAACGCACGTCCTGGTTTAATGCCAGATCCGGATTTTCTGGATCTGAGCCATTTCCGGATCTGAGCCCACAAGACCCGCGGACGTTACATAATTTGAACGGCTCACTCGACCCGCTCGACCGCTCGACGTACGATCCGTACGTCCGTACGCTCAGTACGCTCAGTACGCCCATACGCCACGCAGGCCGCGCAGAGGCTCGCGCATGAGCGCAACTAAAGCGCACAATGCGCCTAGCGACGAGCTGTCGTGCTAAGTGCAAAGTGCCATCAAAAAGCCACATTAAGCCTCAAAAGCCCATTAGCCCAAGCCCAAGCCCAAGCCGAGCCCGAGTCCGAGTCCGAGTCCGAGTCCGAGTCCGAGTCGCTAAGCCCCTTCGGGGCTTAGCTCCAATCTATTTTCATTTTGGCCAAAAGTTGGTTTCTTATTCTCACCTCTATGTAAAATCCCCACATGGCACCCTCCATTGGGCCTCAACCATGTGCATCTCTATTCCTTCATAAGTAATATATAGAGATACATATTGGTGTGATTTTCGATATGGGACTATCTTTTAACAATAGAATGTTGTGAACACACACAACACATAGAATAAAACACCAACAATCCCCCACATATCTCTATATATATGAGTTAAGCGTTCCACATAATAACTGTCCATTATGCATTAGGATAGATGTCGCTGACGACTTGAATCTTCCCGCATGGGTTGAACAACAGTATGATACAAGAATGGACTACGCCTTGAATTCTGTACCACAACTGTAATTTTTCCCACTCACATAATGTAGTTATCTGTGCTTCTGGCTGCACATTAAAGGCCTTGTGCCAGCCTGGATTTCAATGTATGTATTTTGGGCGTCTACAAATTTACCCTCAAGAAACGGCCTATTTTCTGTCCATACATATAGGTGAGTTCTTTATTAAAGAGACATGGCATGAAGCGTCCAACGCTTCCTTTGCGGTGCTACGCCGCTATGACATGGCCTTAAGCCGAGGACCTTATCCCGAATCACGGGAACCTCATCGTAGTGTCATACTACCCGTAGCATGAGGTCTAGCCCCTTTGTAGTGCCAAACTAGAGCATGAAGCCTTACGCTTCTGTGCGGTGTTACGCCGCTACGACATGGCTTGCAAGGCCGAGGCTTTATCCCTAGCCGGTTTACCTCATTGTGGTGTCGTGCCACCCGTAACATGAGGAACACCTCCTCTTTGTAGTGCTGACTACATCCCTCTTTAATTCAATATACAGCATTAGGCCAACTGCCTATTTGCGGTGCTACGCCGTGGACTTGGCTAACATAGCCGAGGATTTACCTCTTTCGAGAACCTCATGGTGGAGTCACCGCCACACATAGCATGGAGTCACACTCCTTGTAGTGCTGTGCTACCATGCTTCCTGTAAAGCATAACAGACCTTCACTCAGTCTGAGAACTCATTAAGGCATTATGCCATCCTTCCCACAGGATCAATTTTTCGTAGAAAATTCATAGTAGACAACAGTGGTTCTGGGTCCGAAACCCTTCCATGTTCCCAGAACAAGTACCCACTGTTAACTAATATTTTTCCAGTCAATAGTCCCCTTGAATCAAAAAATTAGATATCTGGTAGATTCTCTTTGAACCAATAACATAAAATTTATTGATAGGATTATAATGACACAATATTAGAATGCCTTCAAACCCATCTTCCTTGCTGTGTCCTCGACCAGCTGTCGTTTGAGACCTTTCGTGAACGATCCGCCAGGTTCTCCTGACTCCGAACATCGATCACTGCAATGACGCCTCGTTGATGAGATCGTTCACTGCTCTGTGCTTTAACCGCACAGTCCTCTTCCCGTTAAAGAGTTCATTTGATGCTACTGCTGCTGCGCCTGGTTGTCACAGTATATCGGGATTGCCGGTATCTGAGCTCCAACCACTGGAAGATCATACATGAGCTCCCGAAGCCACTCTGCTTCATCTGCAGCAGCATCCAATGCAAAGAATTCAGATTCCATGGAGGAGCGAGATAACATTGTCTGCTTCTTCGATTTCACGATATAGCAGCTCCGTCCAAGGCGAATATGAATCCACCTGTAGAATACTCGCTCTCCACCTCTGAACACCAGCTAGCATCACTGAAGCCTTCCACTACTGACGGATCTCCGCTGTAGTATAGTGCAAATGTCTGAGTCTTTTTAGATATCTCATAACACGCTTCACAGCGTTCCAGTGTTCAACGCCTGGGTTGCTAGTGAACCGACTCAGCATTCCCACCGCAAAAGCTATGTCAGCCTTGTGGCAGTAGTAGCGTACATCAAGCTTCCGATGATGGCGTACTCCAATTGCTTGACGCTTTCTCTCGAATTTGGCTCCAGCTTCTGATCACTCCGGTACGGTGTATCAATTATAGGAAGATCTTGATACCCGTATCGAGTGAGCATTTTCTCAATGTAATGAGATTGTGACAGTGCTATTCCCGTGCCTGTCCGGATAATCTTGAGCCCCAAGATAACATCGGCATCCCCCAAGTCCTTCATACTGAACTTGGTCGAGAGAAATTTCTTTGTCTCTGTGACACAGCTTAAATCCGTACCTAGGATTAGCATGTCGTCAACGTATAGACAAACGATAACTCCTCTTCCGTCAGCAAACTTAGTATAGACACACTTGTCTGTTTCACTGACCTTGTAGCCATTTGACCTTATCACTTTGTCAAACTTCTCATGCCACATTTTGGGAGCTTGTTTCAAACCATACAGAGACTTCATCAACTTGCAGACTTGTCTTCCAGACCTCTGACGACAAAACCTTCTGGTTGTTGCATGTAGATCTCTTCTGTCAGCTCGCCATTAAGGAATGCCATTTTCACATCCATCTGATGTATCACTAGTTTGTGTATTGCTGCTAGAGCAATTAACAATCTGATGGTTGTCATCCGAGCTACTGGAGCATAAGTATCAAAATAGTCGATCCCCTGTTTCTGAGCAAACCCTTTGGCCACTAGCCTGGCCTTGAATTTGTCGATGGTTCCATCTGCTTTCATCTTCTTCTTGAAGATCCATTTGCATCCGATGGGTCTTGCTCCTTCTGGCAGGTCAACTAACACCCATGTATTATTGGAGGTGATTGAGTCAATCTCATTGTCTATCGCCTCCTTCCAGAATACAACATCTCTGGTCTTCATCGCTTCATCATAGGTAAGCGGATCTGCTTCCACATGATAAGTGACGAAGTCATCTCCGAAGTCTTTCGGCCTCCTTACTCGCTTAGTTGACGGCTCAGCGAATTCTGGTTCAACTGGTGTCTCTTCGACAATAGCTTCTTCTTGGACTACTGGTTCTTTAAGGACTTCTGTCTGCTTTGCACTCTCATCATTCTCCGGAAGATCCGCGAGAACAATATTTTGTGCCTTGTAAACTTGTCTTCAAAATATTCAGCATCGCGAGATTCAATGATATGATTTGATTCTATATCAAGGAATCTCCGAGCATCACTCTTCTCGGCATAACCCAAGAAGATAGCCTTAGTGGTCCTAGTCCCCAGCTTCTGAATCTTCAGATCTGGGAGCTTCACGTAAGCCAGACACCCCCACACTCGAATGACATTCAAGTTAGGTCTGACTTTGAACCAGAGTTCAAGGTGTTATGTCCGAAGTTGCATACGGTACTCTATTGAGAATGAAAGTAGCCGTTAATGCAGCTTCTCCCCAGAAGCTCTTTGGAAGACCCGCAGTCAACAGCATAGAGTTCATCATCTCTGTCAACGTTTGTTCTTCCTTTCTGCTACTCCGTTGGATTGAGGAGAGTACGGAGCCGTCGTCTCATTTATGATTCCATGTTCTTTACAGAATGATGAGAAATCATGAGACCGATACTCCCCGTCTCGATCACTCCTTAGCCTTTTGAGTTGTTGTCCAGTTTGCCGTTCAGCCTCGGCCCTGAACTCCTTGAACTTCTCGAATGCTTCGTCTTTAGACTTGAGCAGGTAGACAAAAGCATACTTTGAGAAGTCATCGATGAAAGTAATAAAATATTTCATCCCGGCTTTTGTAGAGAATTGCTTGAAATCACAGATATCTGAGTGAACCAACTCCAGAAGATCTGTGCTTCGATGGACCCTGTGAAAGGGTTTCCTTGTGATCTTCGTCTGAGCACACACTTCACATTTCTCTACCTTACCCCCACACTTGGAGATAAGTCCTAGGCTAGACATCTTGTTAATTCTTTTACAATGAACATGTCCTAGCCTATTATGCCACAACTCAAAAGAATAGTTCAAAGTAGAAATAGCATTAATATCATTTTTCTGGGTTACAACAAGCTGAATTTGTACATTCCTTCAGTCTGGAAAGCTTTTCCGAAGAATGTACCCTTCTTGGACATCACCATCTGGCCAGCATTGATGTCCATCCTCAAGCCTGCGTTACAAAGCAGGCTCCCAGAGATCAGGTTCTTAGCAATTGCAGGAACATGCTTCACTCCTTGAAGCGTCAGAGTGTTCTCCGATGTGAGTTTCAGCTCCACCGTACCGATCCCCAGTACTTCAGCTTGTGCCTGGTTTGCCATTATGACTTTCTCGGAAGTTGGCTCATAGGAGTCGAACCATTCCTTGTCTGAGCAGACATGACATGTCGCACCAGTGTCTATCCACCAGTCCGAGTCAACCCCACATTTGCAACTGCGCTATCATTGCAACCAGATTAGTAACCAAATAAACCTTACTAGGCTCACCTTTTTCTGGTTCCTTGCAGTCACTTTTGTAGTGGCCCTTCTTGCCACATTTGTAACAAGTCACATGGGACTTGGACTTCTGATTCTTGAATGAAGGACTCTTCACTTTCAGATTAGTGAAGTCCTTCTTTCTTGTGAGGAGAAGCCGTCTGCTTCCCCTTGTACTCTGGTTTGGACCAGATTTGCTTTCGCCAGTTGTTTGGACAGAGAATCCATCTTCTGTTGAAGCGCATCTCGTCCTCAACATGGATCTCTTGCAGGAGATCTTCCATACATATGTCCAGCTTCTTGCGGTGCATCCTTGCATAGAAGTTGCTCCAACCCGCAGGAAGTTTAGAGACGATTCCTCCAACGACAAACTTGTCGACAAGAGGCATCTTCTCGTCATCCAACTTTTGGCGCAGCTTCAGAAACTCCTTTACTTGGGGCACCATAGCATTCTCATCTTCGAAGGTCCACTTGTGGTATCTTTCAACCAAGAAGATCTTGGACCGATTCTCGTCATCTTCGTACAATTTCCCAAGGAGTCCCAAATCTCTTTGGCAGAATTCTTCTTGGAATAGGACTCTGCCAGAGAGTCTTCCATGCTATTGAGAATCAACAGTTTACAGATACTTTTCTCTAATCCATTTTGCCTGCTTGGACTTAGCAGCTGCAATAACTTCTGCGGTTCCGGTTGTTGGAACGATCGGTTCTTCCTCATTCAGCACGTGATCAACTTCCACGAGTTGAATGTTTAAGGTTACTTTCCGTTTCCAGATTTGGAAATGTTCGCCGTCGAATTTCTCCAACTTGTTAAAGTCGGTATTGACGAGCGATGCACGTGAGTTATCCATCTTTTCGATATAGCTTTGAGATTGTTAGTCCCTTGGCGAACAATCGATGGAAAAACACGTTTTCAGAAACTATTGTAAAGACAATGTTTCCAGCAACAACACCCTAAAGAAGGTGATGTTGTATTACGAGAATCTAAAGAGATTTCGTAATATTTCTCGAAGGCAACAGAACCGTATAACTTCTAAAGAGAAGCGACGGTATTCTCGAAGGCAACAGAACCGTATAACTTCTAAAGAGAAGCGACGGTATTCTCGAAGGCAACGGAGGAAGAAGAAAGCCTGCTGGGGTGAAAGATCACCGGCGCTCAAAGCTATATCGCCTTACGGACAAGCCTCCAGGAACCAGCAAGTTCGAAGAGAACTTTAGAACGCTGGTAAAAAATGTCGACGACTCCTCGGAATAGCAGCAGCACTTCTCTCTCTCTGGAAATTCTCTGATTATTTTTTGTAACCTTAGAGAGAGGAGATGCTACTGATATTATAGGCACGAGATGGGCTTTTCAAATTCTGAACGCACGCCCTGGTTTAATGCCAGATCCGAATTTTCTGGATCTGAGCCATTTCCGGATCTGAGCCCACAAGACCCGCGGACGTTACATAATTTGAACGGCCCACTCGACCCGCTCGACCCGTACGACCCGTACGCTCAGTACGCCCAAGCCCGAGCCCGAGTCCGAGTCCGAGTCCGAGTCCGAGTCCGAGTCCGAGTCGCTAAGCCCCTTCGGGGCTTAGCTCCAATCTTTTCATTTTGGCCAAAAGTTGGTTTCTTATTCTCACCTCTATGTAAAATCCCCCCACATGGTACCCTCCATTGGGCCTCAACCCATGTGCATCTCTCTATTCCTTCATAAGTAATATATAGAGATACATATTGGTGTGATTTTCCGATGTGGGACTATCTTTTAACAATAGAATGTTGTGAACACACACAACACATAGAATAAAACACCAACACTGAGCATGATTTTTTCCCCTTCACTTAACTTCCCCCTCACTTAACTCTCTTAATGATTTTTTTCCCCTTCACTTAACTTCCCCCTCACTTAACTCTCTTTAACCCTCAATCCAAGCAGACCCTCAATATTTCAATGTGGCTTATTACTGCATACAACTTGGAAAAAAAAAAAAGGAATTTGAATTTATTTTCACTAACATTTGCATCTTATGCTTGAAAGCTAAGAAATCAGACAACCTTTTTTTCTCGGAAGGAGAAAATTATAGCTTTTTATTTCAAAGAAACTACCCAAATATGAACTAGTTGGAGTAGCAATACAAACTTCCGTTCAATTCTACATACAAAAGTCAACTGGAAGTACTAAAAGAACATTTGTTATATCAAAAAAAAATTCCGATCGAACCCCCAAGATCCCACCTTTCCTACTGTGTTCACGCAAAGATCCAATCTTGATCCAACCCATCAACAATGTTGATAAGAATATAAATGACCCATCATTCAATTATAGGAAACAGGCAATATTGATGATATTTTCCAGCAAAATAGCTCAAAATTGGTATGGAAAGAAAGGAAATTCGACCATGATTTGAACCGAAGGGGAGAGGATTGGAGAAGATTACCAGTGGTACTTTGGTTCGAGGATTCAAGAAGCAATCTTGAGAAAGAGTTTGGGTCCGTTGATGGATGTTTGGTGGAAGCAAAGGCATTCTAGTTGAGTTTTTGGGTATGCTTGGCAATTATTGGGCAGTGATGATGAGGTATTTTTGAGGAGTTTCGTTATGGGTGGTCTTTTAAGGAGCGGTTTTTAAATAAATTATGTTTGGTAGTCGACTAACCAACGATTCTCAAAAAAATTTACAAGAATAAAATTAAATATAAAAACGAATTAAATTAAATATGGAAGAATACTAGTAAATTATAATTATATATTTTTTGTAAAGATATACAAAATAAAATAATAATTTTTTTAAAAATATACTAATTTGGGTGTGTATAAAACCATCTAAAATTACATTAATATCGATTTTGGAAAGATTTTGAGAATCAGTACCTCAAAAAAAATTAAACAAGAAGAGATTTCATAAACTGGAAATTGCTGAGAAACCCAATTTCGGGGTGGACTTTTATGAAATGCCCACCGCTGCATAAGTTTTATGAAATACCCAGAATTAAGTATTTTCACGTTAAATATTCCAAGATTTCCTTTTAGATGCCACCCGCTGGGAAATGCTATTTTTATAATACCGAAACTACCCCTCCGCGCGAATTGGTCATCTATATGTATTTGAATTCAAAAAACTCAGATTTGGATTGCGATTTTCGTCTTCTTCTTCACGGGAAATCTGAATTCCATTGCTCTCATATTCAGCAGAGATTGCAAAAATCGTTCGTAGTTCGGTGTACTTTTCTTCAGTCGAACTCAGATCATCGCTCGTCATCATCACTATCATCATCATCTTCATCGTGGAGACATTTGAAGTTTTTTGACGATTAGGTCAATTGTGGAGAGAAGATCTTTCTTCTTCTTTTACATAAGAATTATCATCGTTTTGAAAGAAGAACGAAACTCTTTATTCATGAAAAAACTAAATTAACGTTTTAATACTGTAAATGACCATTCTCCGTGTAAACTAACACGGAGAATGCCATTCTCCGTTTATTTAAAACGTAGAATGCCGTTCTCCGTGTTTCTAACACGGAGAATGACCATTCTTCTGCGTTTTAACACTGGAATGACCATTCTCCGTCTTAATTAGGACGGAGAATGGTCATTATCCGTCTTAATTAAGACGGAGAATGCCATTCTCCGTTTTATTTAACACGGAGAATGACATTCTCCGTTTTATTTAACACGGAGAATGGCATTCTCCGTGTAAATTAAGACGGAGAATGGTCATTCTCGTTTAATTTAGCACGGAGAATGGCCATTCTCCGTCTTAATTAGGACGGAGAATGCCATTCTCCGTTTTATTTAACACGGAGAATGACATTCTCCGTTTTATTTAACACGGAGAATGGCATTCTCCGTGTTTCTAACACGGAGAATGGTCATTCTCCTGTGTTTTAACACTGGAATGACCATTCTCCGTGTAAATTAAGACGGAGAATGTCATTCTCCGTGTTACTAACACGGAGAATGGTCATTCTCCGTGTAAATTAAGACGGAGAATACCATTCTCCGTGTTACTAATACGGAGAATGACCACCCTCATGCGAAAATTAACATTTTTCGTGTTCTAAACGGAGAATGGCCATTCTCCTGCATTTCATGGTCAGCTGAAACTTTGGAGGGCCATAACTTTTGACTGGGAGGTCGAAACGAGGTCCCGTTTGTCGTAAAATGAGCGTATCGTCGAGGAGACTGAAAGTAACAGCTTCATGGTTAAACGGCCTTTCGAAATTTTAGAATCGCAAAAAAAATGATGTTTGGACCTCCGTTTTAGCACTTTTGCCGTTCGTCCCGGTCTTTCCGAAATTTTCCGACGAGTTTTTAAAGATTTTTGAGGAGAAAACCTAGATTCGAAAGTGAGCAGCGTATGGAAGAAGATGGAGTATTGAAACGTTTTTTTAAGATCAGTTTTGTGGGTGTTTCCAATAAATTAAAAGGAAGGGCAAAAGGGTCATTTGGAATCCGCTTTGGATAAGTTCTCTAATTCTGGGCACGCGATAAAAGTTTTTTAGCGGTGGGTTTTACATAAAACTTTTTAGTTTTTGGGCATTTCATAAATCTTCCCTTTCATAAATGGTTAGTTTAAGAACCGGTAAGAATACTGTTACCAATCAGAACCATGTGGTTTGGTATTGTATGTGCTTTTTCAGAAAGTTAGAAACAGAAGCAGCTTACGAAAGCATCCATCCTTTGCTTCTCCTAAGCTGTTCCGAAAATGAGCTAGCTTTTCAAAAGGAGAAGCAGAAACTGTCATTACCAAATAATCCAGGGGCATATGATGGCAAGTCAATCTCCTCTCCCCTCTCTCTCTCTCTCTCTCTCTTCACAACAGAAACAAGGAGAGAGACATGGTAGGAAAGGGGAGGAGATCAAAACACCAAAAGACTCCTCCCACCAAAGAGAACCCTAATCCCAACCCTAACCCTAACCCTAATTTCCCTCCTCCTCCCAACTCTCCTCTCCAAACCCAAGAAGAACAAAAAGAGTCTACCGACAACAACAACATCCGTGCAGATGAATCCAGCGGCGGCCGCGGAGTTCCGAGCCCCGGGGCCTGCCCCCGAGGCCGGCGGATGTGGGGGGCGGCGGGTCCTTGGAGACGCGCCGCCGCGGAAGAAGCCGTCGATCGATTGGAGGAGCTGAGGAGAAGCAGTCGAGAAGCACCGGAGTTGTTGTCGGAAGAGGAGATTCGGCTCAATGATCAGCTTCAAGAAGATGAGGTAGTATAAGTTTCTTAACGCCGCAACCTGTTTGTTATAATTACTCTAATATTGATAAGAGAGAGAGAGAGAGAGAGAGCAATCTGTATGAGTTGAAAATCTAGTCATCTAGGGTCAAGTTTATCTTTGTCAGGTTCTATGCCTCTTTGTACATCGTATTTACTGCCCGCAAGCCCCTCAAAGATGTGGCGGTTTCGTTCTCTCCAGACATGACATACCACTGCACCGAAATCAGGTGTAGCCGTCTGTACGTTCCCGTCCATTTTCCTTTTTGCGCTTTGACTTCATTCAGGTCCGACGCAAGATCCCTGTTGTGCGTGATAGTTGGTCCAAAAGTGAGACGCTGTTGGCTCCAACAGAAGAAGAGGTGGTCCGTAGACTCATCCATATGCCCACACAGGAAGCACTTCGTATCCGCGTAGTCCACCCCAAACATGCTCAGGTGGCCCCTAGTAAGCAGGCGATTACGAATCATTTTGTATAGACATAAGGAGATCTTGACCACCGCTCCTTTAGTCCAAACCACTTCTGCCCATGTATATGTGTGTGCGTGTGTGTTTGAAGAAGGTAAATATTGTTATGTCCTGAATGCCTACAATCAATTCCGGCCCGAAGGCATCCCGGCTCGCATCATCACTGCACCCACTCCTAGGCCGCACCACACCCTCCCCGCTTAATTCCCCCACAAGTGAATTTAAAGCGCTTCCCCCGTTGCTTGAACTAGCAAGCTCCTGGGGGTATGCCTCGCTCTAATTACTTGAGCTAGAAGTCCTTGGCATTATATATTGATCGGAAAATCTTATCATAGGATGGGATTGAAGCAATAGAATAAGAAATATTCTTAGATATAGTAACTTAGTTGACGGAGAAGCGGGATGTGCAAAGGGTACAAGAAGAATAAAGATTAGAAGTAAACCATAAAGAAAAAATGAAAATAAATAAATAGAATAACACGAAAGAACTATATAACGGCTACTGGTGTTGACGGTGGCTGCCAGAGCTCAAATGGCACTATTGCCTTTTTTGGGGGGGATGTTGCAGTCGTCGGGGCCATTGTCATGAACTGAGGAGAAGATGAGACAAGAGACAGTTTAGTCGGTTGCCATTGCCATTGGGAGTTGCGCTTTCCGGAGAAAATCAAGAGCAAAATTCAAGAGTCCATGGCTTCTGATCTTTTGAGGATTTTATAACTGTTTAGCAACATATATGTTATACCCGTGTTGAGCATATTTCGGAAATGCTACGGACACTACAAAATACACTAGAACACCAAAATAGGTGCCGAATCCGTGTCGCAATGTCTGAATCATGTCATGTGGTATCGGTGTCCGTGAACATAGGTTAGTACCTATTAAGCCGATTTGTCTAAATAATGGCGACATTTTACAATGTAGGCCGGCATTCTAACCCAAGTCTGATATGTCGAGTGACCTATTCAAAAGGACCAGTGATAAAATATGCATCACAGTGTCGTTTTCCTCCCCAACCTGACATGTCAGTCATGCCGACTGATTAGTTGTGTAGACAGGACACATATACGATACGGATTAGCAATTAGGAATACAAGAAAATTTAAGATACGAGTATTGCATGGACGCAATTATATATACATCAATGTTGTAGATGTTGGATATTGGGTTCACGTCAGATTGAATTTCTTAATGTCAGATGTCGTATGTTAGGATATGTTGAAGACAATAGAAAAAAGAGTTTGTATTTTACTTGAGTTATAGGGATAACGAGTATTTGTTTTAAAATCTCCACATGTTAACTGATAAAACCGATTTGTGTAAAAAAATTGGCCGATACTTCCCTGTCATGTGTCGAAAAACATATTGGATTTAGGTCAATATGCTGGACGATTTTAATAAAAATGATATCGACGACTTTTTTTTGACGATTCGTCTTTTGATAGTCAAAGCCGATACATCTACAAGACTGACATACGCATGAAAACGTATTTACATACTTTTATACATCAGATCTAAATAATATCTGTATTTATGTTGTTTTGGGCTTTAATAAATAGGATCCAGAAGTTCTAGAAAGGATTGGATATGAACAAATAATTTTAGTTGACAGGTATGATTGCCTCCTCCAAGAACAAAACAATGGCATCTCAATTTCAAAATCAGTAATCAACAGATGTCTACAAACTCTAGCATGTCCCTTATGCAGGAGTCCTAACATAAACCAACATAGGACGGAAATAAAAAACCCAAGTAGAATAGCAAAATTGACTTTCAAAAATGCATAATTTTTGCAGAGTTGTTATGTCAGTGGACGGCCATTTGAATATATCATCTGGCTCCTTACGGGCAAGTTCGGGCAGTTGGTAGGTCAACCAGCTGGTTGACCGATCAGCTGACTATGTCAGCTGCTCCTTCAAAGCTTCTGGGCTCTATGGGCGACATTATTCTGATGGTAGTTGTTTTCATGATAAAGGTCTTATAACCTCATTCACTAGGGAACATTATACAAAATATTGGACAAAACTTTTGTAGTAATTTATTCTGGAGTCTTCTGATCATATAATAGACTATCATGTTACTATAATATATTGATATTATGGTTCGTTATATAATGCCTATGTTGCCTTGCAATCTCCAAATGGTTATAAGGCCTTTGTTGATTGTTTTTGTTAACCTTTCTTGTTCTGCATAGCCAAGCCCATTTGGAGAAGGCTTTGGATGATGATGATTTTCCCTCCAAGCATTTCATCTTTCCTAGAACCAATTTACTAATTTTTTGGCTGATTATTAGGCTGTCCAGAGATTAGAAGCCAGAAACTCTTAGGAGGCCAACAAATCTTAGTAAGAATCTCGATTCGGGGGTCTTACTTGAGAGCTCGTTTCCCTGGCGACGGGACTTCTTTCCTCTGCGACGGGAACGCGTTTCTCCGACGACATGAACGCTTTCGATAATAGGACCAGAATTTTAAAAGATGACAGAAATTTAAGAAAAAAAAGTTGGAGAATTTTTAATACACGTTCATCAAAGTAACAAAAACTAAAGATTACTTACCTTGCCATCATTACCATGTGAATCATCTCTCTGTAACTTTGAACTGAACTTTATAAATTCTAATAAATATTAAGATATCTATAAATTTTGATAACAATAATTAATAAACATAAAAAAATTATTAGCGCACGCTCCCAACTTTAGACTCTTCTAAGTAGCGGTCCCGTTTCTGCTCCCACCCCCGCTCTTGTCCCCATCCTGTTTGTTATAATTACTCTAATATTGATAAGATCATAAGAGAGAGAGAGAGAGAGAGAGAGCAATCTGTATGAGTTGAAAATCTAGTCATCTAGGGTCAAGTTTATTTTTGTCAGGTTCTATGCCTCTTTGTACATCGTATTTACTGCCCGCAAGCCCCTCAAAGATACGGCGGCTCTCTCGAGACATGACATACCACTGTACCAAAAATCAGGCGTATCCGTCTGTACGTTCCCGTCCCTTTTCCTTTTTGCGCTTTGACTTCATTCAGGCCCGACGCAAGATCCCTGTTGTGCGTGATAGTTAGTCCAAAAGTGAGACGCTGTTGGCTCCAACAGAAGAAGAGGTGGTCCCTAGACTCATCCATATGCCCACACAGGCAGCACTTTGTATCCGCGTAGTCCACCCCAAACATGCTCAGGGGCCCCTAGTAAGCAGGCGATTACGAATCATTTGTATAGACATAAGGAGATCTTGACCACCCTCCTTTAGTCCAAACCACTTCTGCCCATGTAGTGTGTGGTGTGTGTTTGAAGAAGGTAAATATTGTTATGTCCTGAATGCCTACAATCAATTCCGGCCCGAAGGCATCCCGGCTCGCATCATCACTGCACCCGCTCCTAGGCCGCACCGCACCGCACCCTCCCCGCTTAATTCCCCCACAAGTGAATTTAAAGCGCTTCCCCCGTTGCTTGAACTAGCAAGCTCCTGGGGGTATGCCTCGCTCTAATTACTTGAGCTAGAAGTCCTTGGCATTATATATATATATATATATATATATATTGATCGGAAAATCTTATCATAGGATGGGATTGAAGCAATAGAATAAGAAATATTCTTAGATATAGTAACTTAGTTGACGGAGAAGCGGGATGTGCAAAGGGTACAAGAAGAATAAAGATTAGAAGTAAACCTTAAAGAAAAAATGAAAATAAATAAATAGAATAACACGAAAGAACCATATAACGGCTACTGGTGTTGACGGTGGCTGCCAGAGCTCAATGGCACTATTGCCTTTTTTTTTGGGGGGGGGGGGATGTTGCAGTCGTCGGGGCCATTGTCATGAACTGAGGAGAAGATGAGACAAGAGACAGTTTAGTCGGTTGCCATTGCCATTGGGAGTTGCGCTTTCCGGAGAAAAATCAAGAGCAAAATTCAACAGTCCATGGCTTCTGATCTTTTGAGGATTTTATAACTGTTTAGCAACATATATGTTATACCCGTGTTGAGCATATTTCGGAAACGCTACGGACACTACAAAATACACTAGAACACCAAAATAGGTGCCGAATCCGTGTCGCAATGTCTGAATCATGTCATGTGGTATCGGTGTCCGTGCAACATAGGTTAGTACCTATTAAGCCGATTTGTCTAAATAATGGCGACATTTTACAATGTAGGCCGGCATTCTAACCCAAGTCTGATATGTCGAGTGACCTATTCAAAAGGACCAGTGATAAAATATGCATCACAGTGTCGTTTTCCTCCCCAACCTGACATGTCAGTCATGCCGACTGATTAGTTGTGTAGACAGGACACATATACGATACGGATTAGCAATTAGGAATACAAGAAAATTTAAGATACGAGTATTGCATGGACGCAATTATATATACATCAATGTTGTAGATGTTGGATATTGGGTTCACGTCAGATTGAGTTTCTTAATGTCAGATGTCGTATGTTAGGATATGTTGAAGACAATAGAAAAAAGAGTTTGTATTTTACTTGAGTTATAGGGATAACGAGTATTTGTTTTTAAAATCTCCACATGTTAACTGATAAAACCGATTTGTGTAAAAAAATTGGCCGATACTTCCCTGTCATGTGTCGAAAAACATATTGGATTTAGGTCAATATGCTGGACGATTTTAATAAAAATGATATCGACGACTTTTTTTTGACAATTTGTCTTTTGATAGTCAAAGCCGATACATCTACAAGACTGACATACGCATGAAAACGTATTTACATACATATTTTATACATCAGATCTAAATAATATCTGTATTTATGTTGTTTTGGGCCTTTATATAAATAGGATCCAGAAGTTCTAGAAAGGATTGGATATGAACAAATAATTTTAGTTGACAGGTATGATTGCCTCCTCCAAGAACAAAACAATGGCATCTCAATTTCAAAATCAGTAATCAACAGATGTCTACAAACTCTAGCATGTCCCTTATGCAGGAGTCCTAACATAAACCAACATAGGACGGAAATAAAAAACCCAAGTAGAATAGCAAAATTGACTTTCAAAAATGCATAATTTTTGCAGAGTTGTTATGTCAGTGGACGGCCATTTGAATATATCATCTGGCTCCTTACGGGCAAGTTCGGGCAGTTGGTAGGTCAACCAGCTGGTTGACCGATCAGCTGACTATGTCAGCTGCTCCTTCAAAGCTTCTGGGCTCTATGGGCGACATTATTCTGATGGTAGTTGTCTTTTCATGATAAAGGTCTTATAACCTCATTCACTAGGGAACATTATACAAAATATTGGACAAAACTTTTGTAGTAATTTATTCTGGAGTCTTCTGATCATATTAATAGACTATCATGTTACTATAATATATTGATATTATGGTTCGTTATATAATGCCTATGTTGCCTTGCAATCTCCAAATGGTTATAAGGCCTTTGTTGATTGTTTTTGTTAACCTTTCTTGTTCTGCATAGCCAAGCCCATTTGGAGAAGGCTTTGGATGATGATGATTTTCCCTCCAAGCATTTCATCTTTCCTAGAACCAGTTTACTAATTTTTTGGCTGATTATTAGGCTGTCCAGAGATTAGAAGCCAGAAACTCTTAGGAGGCCAACAAATCTTAGTAAGAATCTCGATTCGGTGGGTCTTACTTGAGAGCTCGTTTCCCTGGCGACACGGGACTTCTTTCCTCTGCGACGGGAACGCGTTTCTCCGACGACATGAACGCTTTCGATAATAGGACCAGAATTTTAAAAGATGACAGAAATTTTAGAAAAAAAAAGTTGGAGAATTTTTAATACACGTTCATCAAAGTACAAAAACTAAAGATTACTTACCTTGCCATCATTACCATGTGAATCATCTCTCTGTAACTTTGAACTGAACTTTATAAATTCTAATAAATATTAAGATTTCTATAAATTTTGATAACAATAATTAATAAACATAAAAAATTATTAGCGCACGCTCCCAACTTTAGACTTTTCTAAGTAGTTGCGGTCCCCGTTTCTGCTCCCACCCGCTCTCGTCCCCGCTCCCGCTGGCTTCTAAGGTCCAGAGTACTTCATTGCAGTCCTTTGAGATTTTTTCTACTCTAAAGCATGTTATAGTATCGTTGTATTAATTTGAATATTTATGCTACTATGATAGATTGCTGTTAGGATTCACCGAAGTTACTGTGTTGGTTGCATTTTAACCTCCAAGAGGTTACTTTTCATATATCCAGTAAATTATTGTTGATCAAAAATAACTTCGCTAGTCTTGTGAAAAATATAGTGACCTGCTTCCATGTGGTCATGGACCTAAGATTTGCTTGGTACTTTAAATTGATGTATTGTTTTGCAAAATATGAATATTATCGTCTCATCCATAGCCTGTTATTTTAAGGTGTTGGCACTGGAGGCAATTTATGGAGACAACGTCTGTAATTTTGATAGAAAAGGAGGCCTAAGATCTGTCCAGGTATTGCTATAACTCTACCATTTCTACTCATTTATTGTATTTAAGTAAATAATTGTTGATTTTTTACCAGCTCCATATACATTATGAAGTCCCTGATGACTTCATTGTATCCGCCAAACTTCATTCATCTGCTGAAAAGATAAAAGTTGGAGGTCAAGGCGACTTGCAAAGAAGCGACGATTCCGATGACTTCTTATACACTTTCAAAGTTCAGCATCTTCCGCCGATTGTTTTGACATGTTTATTACCTCTGTCATATCCAAGCCACTGTCCTCCATATTTCACACTATATGTGCAGTGGTTGGATTCCCTGAAGATTTCCAGCCTCTGTAGCAAGCTAGACAGCATATGGATGGAGCAACCAGGACAGGAAGTTTTGTATCGTTGGGTAGATTGGCTGCACAGTTCTTCTCTTACCTATCTTGGCTTTGATGATGGAGTGACGTTAGGTAGTTATGGCATATCTGATGCTGTTGACATCCGTTCCATTTCGGGGAGCGTCTCACCAGAGCTCGACATTCCTTCAATGATTACTTACAACAATGAAAAATGCCATGACGTTTTTCTTAACAATATACAACAGTGTGTTATCTGTTATAATGAGTATGCAGGTGCCCTTCTTTCCTTACACCACTTTTTTTAGCTCCTTCGTGAATTATACCTTGGCTTTCATAATCTACTGTAGAAGTGTCTTTCGCCTTCCCATATATGTGTACGAGTTAGAGAATGTATATCCTAGCCTGCTTGCCTTTTCGAGACAACAAAAAATAGTTAAGGGCACCTATTAGTAGACATAAGACTCTAAACATACATGCACCTTCTTGCCTTTATCACCACAATAAGTATTAGCTTTGTAGTGATTTCTTCTTATCTTTGTATCCAAAATCAGAAGCACATAAGTTCATACTTATTTGTCGGTGAATAGTCTCATCCTAGCTTCACTAGTTTAAATCTTAGAAGCGGGGACGGGAGCATGGGCGGAAGCGGGAGCGGGAGAGCGCGACTACTTAGAAGAGTCTAAAGTTGGGAGCACGATGGAATCGTGCACTAATAAAAAATTATGTTTATTAATTATTGTTATCAAAATTATATTTTTTTTTTTTTGGAAACAGGTAAATTGTTTCTGGAATCGCTCCCACTGGGATTCGAACTCCTGACCACTCGGGCCGCATGCATCTCTCTTAACCACTAGGCTAGAGGTCATTTGCGTTATCAAAAATTATATATATATATATAATTATATATATATATATATATATATATATATATATTATATATTTACAAATTCAGTTCAAAGTTACAGAGAGATTATTCGCATTGTGATTTTTATTATGTCAAGGTAAGTAATCATTTTTCTTGTTATTTTGATGAACATGTATTAAAAATTCTCCAACTTCCTTTCAAAAAATTGTCTTCGTTTAAAATTATGATCATGTTATGGAAAATGCTCATGTCGCCAGGAAAACGCGCTCCCGTCGTCGGAGAAATGAACTCCCAAGTAAGAACCGCTGAATCGAGGTTCTTACTGAGATTCGTTGACCTCCTAGGAGTTTCTGGCTTCTAAGGTTTAAATTGTGTGAAAATTGATCTCCAGTCTTTTCTCCATCTAATTTGTCTAGCTGTCTGGTCAGCAGTTTGCATCTAAGCCCCAATTTCCATTATCATGTGCTAGTTGACATTAACATTCAGTCTTGTACACATGATCTTCATAGTTTCTCCATCTACATTTGCTAGCATGAGGTGTAATTCACATTCAAAGCCCTGCATGCAAATTCAACTCTCAGTGCGTCTGTCTCTTGTCTACTTTAGGGGGCATACACATTGTTTTAGTATTTCCTTTTCTTGGGAAAATCGGGATAACGACATCTTCCAGTTACACTTGATATCAGTTCAGTGTAGTATATGTTAATCTAATTTTTTTTTCCCCTATTATGTTTGTTTGCCACATATTATTGTGCTATACTCTTCGCAACTCATTAGACGCTTCTGTTGCATCTATATTGTATTCGCTGGAAGGTATTAGTATCTACCTCATTTCAGGGAATCCGCCAATATGCTGTTCCTA
Organism: Iris pallida; assembly: GCA_029216955.1. Taxonomy (NCBI): domain Eukaryota; kingdom Viridiplantae; phylum Streptophyta; class Magnoliopsida; order Asparagales; family Iridaceae; genus Iris; species Iris pallida. The sequence goes on from JANAVB010024092.1 coordinate 32,714, forward strand.
GATAAATTTATGTTTACTCTGTTCTACTTTTATCAGGTTTCTCCTGGGTTTGACTTCCTTTCATTTTATTTAATTTTTTCTATAGGACATTGACACTTTGGTATTTTTGGTCCCGTCTTTGCCACATTGCTGTTAAGGCCAAACATCCTCCATTTTGTTTTTACCAAAGTCCTGAGCCTGACAGTTTCACTTAGCAGCATTCCACTTAATGAACACAATTAGCATGCATTTTTTTCTCCGGTTCATCTCGAGGTGTTCGTTCTTGCAGAAGCTTGAACATATAAATTCTCCCCAGTGGATACAATATAAAAGTTGTCAAAAAATATTCACATGCCTACCACAAGGGAATATTATGTTAGCATCTTGTACGCTCTGTTCTAAAAGGCGGCCGCCTAGGCGCTAGACGCCGGGAGTCCGTCCGATGTCCGCTTAGGTGTCCGCCTAGTCCCCCTGACTCCCCGACTATGCATGTTTTGGGATTTTATGGATTTTTTTCTGCAATTTTTAGTAGATTTGTTTGGATTATTTTTATTTTTTTGAACCGCCTAGATCTAGGTGGCTGCCTAGGCGGGCTAGGTGCTAGGCATAAGGTACCCGTCCGACTAGCGCCTAGCGCTTTTCACAACCTTGCTTGTACGACATTCTAACGAAGGGTATCAAAGTGCTAACAGTTTGTAGGTTCAAGGTGTCAAAATGCCCTGATACCAAGTGAAGTTTGGAGAGCACATAGAGAGAGAAGAGGAGAGAGAAAATGAGAAAAGAGAGTGCAAGGGCTTAATCCATATGTTGCACCTCATGTGTATTTATATTAATATGCATGATAATAAATACACCCACAAGTACTTCATTGTACCTACATAAGATAAATAACAACAATAACTCTAAAAATACTGAGTATCAAAGTGCAATTTGCATGTAAGTTCAAGGTACTGCTAATTAGCTTAAACGTTAACCAGCATTAACCATATAAATTAGTTATGTTTCAATGAGGTTATTCAATTCTTGCTGCATATTATTATGAATCAGCTAATGCTAGACTGTATCTATCCCTTTTTTAACTAAAGCTAAGAGTATAATCAACCAAAGTACCTATTTTGTATCAATGTTTTTAAAGAGGCTACAACATGGTTTGTAAGTTAGAAGCTTTAAATGTTCGCAGTATCAGTATCGGAATCGGTATCGGACCATTTCTATGAGTATCGGTATCGGCGGTTTCTGATCGGAGTATCGGATTTTTTGGTATCGGAAAACAAATAATTATTAACATTTAGAAAATATATTTAATACATTTAGGCATAATTTTAAGTATTTTCAGTGTTATTTCTTAGTAGTTTTGAAATTAAACGAAATAGTAGTCACCCTTACCTATGGTTTACATGCAATAAATCAATCAATTTTCTTCTTTTATATGCTTTTACAACTTTATTATGCTTCAAACCCGTCTTGATTTGTCTTTTTTCCTTCAATTTTCGTTGCCAAATTGATCGGAGAAGAGACCCCAATGTCGGTATCGGTTAGTATCGGGTATCGGTCGGCATCGGATCGGGACATGCCAAACCATATCGGTATCGGCCGTATCGGATCGGTATCGGCCGATACTTTAAACTATGAGTTAAATAGATTCTTTTACTTGAATGATGTTTAATGCTAAGTTGTTAGTAATTGAGCATGTCTTCAGCTCTATGCTTATCTAGCATGCAATATTTTTCACACAGCAATCCTTTTATAATTTATCAGGTACAGACTTCATCAAACTTCCATGCCGGCACTTCTTTTGCTTCAAGTGCATGGAAACATTTTCAAATATCCATGTGAAAGAGGGCACAGTAACTAAGTTGCTGTGTCCTGATGCAAAATGTGGAGGTTTCATTCCACCTGGTTTACTGAAAAGGCTTCTCGGAGATGAATCCTTTCAGCGATGGGAATCACTAACTCTAGAGAGATCTTTGGAATCAATGTCTGATGTGGTCTACTGTCCAAGATGTGAGACTGCGTGCTTGGAAGATGAGGACCACCATGCACAATGTGCCAAGTGTTTCTTCAGTTTTTGCTCTCTTTGCAGAGATCGACGGCACGTAGGAGTTGAATGTATGACACCAGAAGCAAAACTTCTAATTTTGCAGGTATGCAATCATATTTGAATTACATTTTAAATAAGATGGCGGCTGAAAACATTCGTATACTAGAAATGCAAACTTCTTTTACAAGAAGACCATTTGTTAGTTAGAGCTATATATATATATATATATATATATATATATATAGATATATATATATATATATATATATATATATAGTAGGAAAAGTTGGTGGTGAAACTTTTGAATTCCTAAAATACCCTTGAGTATTTTATCAATTCTATTATATAAAAAGAAAAGTTGGTGGTAAAACTTTTGAATTCCTAAAATACCTTTGAGTATTTTATAAACATAATGTTATTATGTAACTTGCATGTCATTTATGTTTAAGAGTCAAAGCAATAAAGTTTGCATGCTATGAAGTTTTCTTTTCCATACAATTCTTCATGTTCCAATGGTAATAAATTTTTATGTCCTTACCATTTTCCAAAGGTTATTATTCTCAATAGAAAATTGAAAAAAAAAAACAAAATTCGTACTATGAATCTCCTGGCATTGTAAAAAAAAAAGTATACACATGAATAATCACCTGGAAAAAACGAAAAGACGATAGCTGACCTTATAATATTTAAATTAAAATACGTGCAAAAGCACATGCATGTAGACTAGTATATATATATGACTAAAGTATTGGTATCTTTTGACAATAGGAGCGCCAGAATTCTTCTCGGCTTACGGGAGCCCAAAGACGTAAAGAAATGGAACTCATTAATGATCTCCTCAGTGTAAAGGAAGCACTTCGCGATGCTAAGCAGTGTCCATCTTGCAAGATGGCAATCTCACGAACAGAAGGCTGCAATAAGATGGTTTGCAATAATTGCGGGCAGTACTTCTGCTATCGCTGTAGTCAGGCAATATCTGGATATGACCATTTCAAGTATGTTGTTCTTTACATCGCAGTATGGCCTTAGGAGATTGGTCACTTATTCGTCCTGCCGAATATATGACAACTTCCAAATTTCAACTATTGCAGGGATGGTGACTGTGAACTCTTCCCCCGTGAAGAGATTCAGCAATGGGAAATGAGAATGAATCCCCGTCAGGTGTTAGGGCAGATACAAGCGGAGCTGTTTGCTGGTAATAATGAACACCGATGTCCAATCTGTAGTCAAGTGAATGCAAAGGTGAGCATGCATTAGATATTAATTTAGCAATTCAGTACATTTTTCTGAAGCTCGAGACATCACTTAAGGTTAGGCATTCCTAACTAGTGAAGAAGTTAGCATGAACTAGATATTAAGTAGCAAAACAGTACACTTTCTGCAGCTTGAAACAAATCAATCAAGTTTAGGTTTTTGGACATTTCTTTCCCTCTTACCATGGATATTAGATGGTCAAGAGTTCTGGTGTGTTGCTATTGCATCCATTACTTGGACTCCTAGGGAACAGCAACCAAGGTTCCAAACGGCGGTAGGCGGGTGCACGGCGGAGAGAGTCCGCCTACCGCCTAGGCGGTCGATACATTTTGAACATTGTTTACTATTTACCACTGTTTTTTACATAATATGCATATTTTAAGGGTGTTCCATGCATAACTAAGTTGTAGAACGGAGATTTATAAAGTTTTAGTTTTGTAAAAGTGAACTATAGACCCTTAATGCTTAGAAAACCTTTTTGGCCAAAATATCATGATAGGTATTGCTCCATCCAGGCGCCCGCCTACGCTGTCTCACCTCCGCCTATGCTGCAAACCTTCGTTGGCTGTCTACTCCACCGCCTACCGAAAACGGTGCGGAGAGAGACCGCCTAGGCGGGCTAGGCGGCCGCCATTTAGAACACTGAGTCAGCAGCACAAAGTGTTCCTGTAGGACAAACAGTTAGGAATTTTCTAAATTGTTGGTTCCTATCAATTGCATTCCCCTTAATTGTAGATAATATATGCTTATTGCGTCTGCCACTCGATACCTGTATCACAAAGCTGCCTATTCAGAAGAAGCCATTTACTCCCTCTTTCGTGAGGTGTGCTCAGTATGTTGGATGAACCTCTTACCTACTATTCACCTACTAGCTTGTTTGGATTAAGATTGCATTAGATCATCAATAGTTGGAATTGCCTTTCCTTTAGGCTTTGGCTTCTCTAATAGACATGAATGGAATATCTATAGCAACTTGCATCAACTTGACGATCCTTTGGCCTCACCATGAATTGTCGTTCCTTTGGACATTTTTTCCTTTCTACTCTAGGGAACCTATGGTGTTCCTCATATGCATGCATACCAAAATGAGTAGGTCTACCTACCAGTTTTTATGGTGAGGCCCTCTTTTTCCCATGGCTACCTTGGCTAGGAATTCATGAGAGGGTGTGCTGGTAAGTGCCTGTCATAAAAATTTGTCAATAGCTGGAGATCCAAAAAAAAAAGAATGGGTGTGGTTACTTGTTAAATTGACGTGAATTTCTAGTCAGGCCTAAACTAATATTTAATTTGAGTTGGGACTTCATCGAACTGGGATCCACGGATCACCTTTCATGCTGCATTTTTGTGACACATCATGAAAGCACTAGAGATTAAATTAATCACCCATCAAAATGTTGGTATTTTATGTTTATATGTCAAGATAACTAGCTAAAAAAATTCAAGGGTAATAGATTAGTTAATTACTGGCTAGATTATTCCGTTCATTTTTACCATTCAAATAACCGGGGGCCTTGTGCCACCGAGACACCTTTTAAAAAAAAATAATTTTAATTATTTCTTTTAGATTGCTTTAGAAATTACTAGCTGTGTAGATAATCTTTAAGAAACTTATGTATGCATTTAACAATTTAAGTTAAATGCATATTTTTCTTCTGAAAATTGAAATTTTAAAGCAACTTCACGTAGCTATGCAGAATGCTCAGTGCCCACAATTCACTGTCGGCCAAGCAACAAGTTTGGAATTTTAGCATTTCAACATCCCAAAACATCACAAAAGTTGATTTACATACTTCAACTGCAGCCAACTAAACACGTACTGAAATTCCCTTTCCAGAACCATGAAACCGATGCTACATATATTTGAATACCAAGCAACCGGATCAAGTACTTGGGACCTATTTGGATAGGTGAGAGTGCATTGAAAGTGGTTTGAAACTGTCACTTTCATTACAATTGACCGTTGGTGTAGGCAGTTTCAGTGTTTGGATATCTCTTGCAACTCCATTGCAAGTGGTTGTGATATGACATCTCATTGCAACTGAAAGTGTCATTTCTTCATTTCTCAGTTGGGAGAAATAGATTGCAACTCCATTGCAAATGACTATGCTTAGGGATGTCAATTTCTTCCGAACCCGACGGGGACCTGGGTTTTCTTTGACGGGGGTGGGTTTGGGGATTTTAAAATGGAGATAGCGGCGGGGATGGGGATTAAAAAAAATTCGATCAGATTCGGGGCCGGGTATGGGTATAACAAGGTAGTCAAAGGTGCAAGGCACACTCGAGGCGCAAATGGTCTATATCGTCCGAGGCGCAAGGCGCATTTAGGGCGCACGTCCGAGTGAAGTGAGGCACAAAATAAGAAATAATAAAAATTTACATAAATAAATTAGTAACGTAAGAAATAAAATCAAATAACATATTAAATCCAAAAAAATATGTTAACATAACCAAGTGAACTAGCATAGCAGCAACAACACTCAACAAAACTAACAAAAATTTGTATTTTTTTCCTACCACGCTTTTAGTAAATTTTAGTTTTTCAAGTTCAACTGTAGCCAACTTTGGCAACCATGGAAATGGCTACCTCCCTACCACTTGTATGAGGTAAGGGCTATCTTCCTATCTCTTTTCTTTTTTTAAACAAAAAATACATAAGGCGCGCCTTTTCTTTGTTGCGCCTTGCTGAAAGGCGCACCTAAGGCGCGATTTGGGTGCGCCCGAAAAAATGCCTCTCGTCTAGTGAAGTGCGAGGCGCAGATGCTGTGCCTTGCTTCGAGGCGCGCCTTTGACTACCATGGGGTATAGTACTCCCCGTTATGATAAATTTTCGACTCTGATTACTTATACCTATATGTGTAACCCATTAGTATGAGTTCATGATCTATCTAGTAGTATTTTTTATTATAAAAACCATATTTTATTAACATGTCTTGTATTTTTTGAATAAAAATAGATTTTTAAGCTTATATCATAAAATATTGTTAACGGGACGGGAGACGGAGACGGGGAACCCGGCCTCGAAATTGTTAACGGGATGGGGACGGAGAGTGCATTGTTTAACGGGGACGAAAACGAGGGTAAAAAAATTAAATCCGACGGAAAACGGGGACGGGGATGGAGGTATGGTCCCCGGCCCCTACCCGGCCCGTTGCCATCCCTAGCTACATTTACATGTTGTCATCCAAACAAAATGATTTGAAACTCCTCACTTGCGGACAAAAAAATTACGTAACCAAACATATTTTGGAAAGCGATACATTCATACTTTCATTGCAAATGCACTACATTACAACATGTTGAAATTGACATTTTCACAATCTCGAGAAGCTACAAGCATCCAAGCAGCCCCTTTAGATGAACTGAGTTCCTGCATTTGTACCCATGTCTTGTTCATTTTAACTGACTCGTGTTGGTGGGAAAAACAATTGCAGGTTGGTAACAACAATCACCTCTTCTGCTGGTCTTGCCAGAGTCATTACTGTGCTCTATGCCGGAAAACCATCAGGCGCAGGGAGCAGCATTTTGGGCCTAAAGGCTGCAAACAACACACTGCAGATCCCTGATGATGGATTATTAGAGAAGGGTGTATACTTAACATTCTCCAGTTCGCAGAACAAACATGATTTTCTGCAAATATACTTTTCTTTGGTTCGTTCTTTTAAATTTTACTTGGATTTGTTTCGGTTAAACAATAAAAAAAGGATGAAAAAAAAAAAGGATGAGACATTCAACTGTGGCACACCGAAAGAACAGATGGAGCAAGTTTGAGGATATGGGGCTAGATTTCCCTTATTGCCAGCCCAATTAAACTGGAAAGGTTGATGTATTGTATTGTGTACACAATTTTCTTTGGCAATGCTGTACTCCTATGTACATTTTCGTGAATTTGTATCGTCTTGCTCGGGAACATTGTAATATGAGAGAATTTATGAATAAAAAACACATCTTCTAGTCCCAGAATTTTTTTCATATAATAGTTACGTACATCTTAACCCTCCCGCGACCTCGGAAGCATTAACCTCTCATGGCATTTGGATGCCTTTTAGTCCCAGAATTTCTGAACGTGTACTACTTGCTCCAATTACTTTTTACAATTATTTATTCTTTATGCATTGTTGTATGTACAGGAGAAGTGGGGGAGATTAGAAGAACCCCCACAAACCTCTCTTCACCAAGAAAAACCTAAACCCTCCTCTCCTCTCTTCAAATCTCCCCACAAACCCTCACCAAGAAATAACCCTAAAATCTCACAAATCCCGAAGAATGAGATTGTCAACATTGGATGTTCGAGTAGTGATGGATGGACATGTTGAAGAACCGAGCAGCACCAGACCGAAGTCGGTACTGCTAGACTCGGGATCGACTCTCTAGAATTTGACAAGGTTTTTACGACGAAAATGTAGAGATATTGCTAGACTCGGCATCGGCTCTCTAAGTATATAAAGAATTTGACAGTTTCTACGGCGAAAAAGTAAAGATATTGGATTTTTTTTTCATCCAACTCTTTGTCACGTTAATGCCCATTACCAGAATTACTCTAATTAAGAGTTGAAACAATGAAACTTGATTCAAAAGTTTCAAGAAGTTGGTTTTGGACCCTTTACATGGTTATCACTTTCAAGGGCTTCATGGATCGGCGGTTAATTCGAAACTGATCCATGATAATCCACTTTTCTATGAAGGGGGCGGCCGGTAGCAAGGGGGTCCGGTCCGGAAGACGCATGTTCGAATCCTTCCTTAATATTTGTCAAGCCGGAGAAAAGGACACCTCAAAAAAAACGAATTAAGATACCAGGGAACTAAAAGAAAATTTAGGTCTAATCTTATGATTTCACGGAAAAGATTTTCGTGCTCATAGCTACCTTAGTTGCATGGATACTCCTTAGTTGCATGGATACTCCAAAAGTTCATTATAAAACACTACAGAAACAATGTCATCTGTGTCATTCGTATTTGCAGGAGTGATACAGATACTGGTATTCTACATGCCTTCTCTCTCCGAGGCATACGAAAAAATAATAAATCAACATCGGATTAAAAAAAAATCCTTAGATGAAAATCAAGCAAATGTTTTTTTTTTTTTTTTGTATCTTCATCATATATCATTTACTCGTAGTCGTTAGATTGGAAGCTTTATTTTTTAAGACTAAATAAAGTCGGAAAAGGTTGATGTAGTACGTTGTCTATACCATTTTATTAGTAATTTGTTCTTTATTTTTTAGTGCATACGTATTTCGTGGTGTTGAGCATTTTTTACTACATACATATTTATCATTCCATTGATGGTCTGGATAAAGAAGAAGAAAAAGGAGGGTTGATCAATCATAATGTGCATCATCATATACAAAACTTATGTATTCACTGCCAAACCATTCTGGACAATTCTGTACATCTCACAAAGTGCATTGTGAGGAAAGCTTCTGATTTGGCAAGCAGTGCAATTAGCCGGCGCGCGCGCACACACTATCAGGAACAACTCAGAGGACGGCACCGGTCATGAACCGGTGGTTCAAAACTGCTTCGGCGATGGGCCTTCGACGATAATCGGGGTTCAACATCGCCTGTCACAGAGAGTTGATCATGTCAAACACATTTCAATGACGATCGAGAAGTGTGACGCTAAAGTAGCGCTCGAAAATAATATGATCAAGAAGGTAATTAAGCAAAGAATGCGTAGAGAAAATAATTTTTGATAAAGATACATGTCAGTTGAGAAAAGAGAAGGAAAAAAACAGTAGACCTCACAGTAGAATTGCCAGCTTAACATATTAAGTACGAGTTCGACTACAGAAACTCAAATAGGATTTACAATATGGTTATGGCACGTGATATTATTTTTTGCATTTAGGCCCTCGACTTTTTCTATTTAGGTTCTTGGGGAAAAATAAAATAAAGCTTGGCCTGAGTTTTAAAATTAGGAACTCTTGAGTTCCTCTACGATTTTTTGATTAAGTACACAAACATAGCAGACATGTATTTAATGCTGAAGCTACATGGGACCATAATGAATTCAATTTGAAAAAAAAGAAGGGGATATTTGTTTACAAGCAGTGTAAAAGCTGCATTTCTCCAGTTTTTAGAGTGTCCAAATTCTGTCTTTGATACGACTGAATAAGTTATTTCCTAAGGTGATTGTTGAGAAGTTGGCTCAACTTATAACAACTTACTTTATTAAAGTGATTGAGAGTACATGTTTATAGCCAAGAGTGTGCCTATCTTATGTTTGTTCAAAGTGGAACTAAAAGTATGAGCAAACTGTTGAATATTTGTTATAATTTATTGATAGTCTCTTGGCTATATATAGTCTTACAATTATCCTCATTACATTAAATCCTCTGTGGAATATCCTGTGACATATTCTGTCATACCAAATATACCAACGGGATATTCCAATATACTTATTCTAATACCAGATATAGCAACATTACATTAAACCCTCTGTGGAATATCCTGTGGTATATTCTGACATACCAAATATACCAACAGGATATTCCAATATACTTATTCTAATGCCAAATATACCAACACTTCCCCTCAAGGTGGGCGAAAGATATTCACTAAGTCCATCTTGTCACATCCTCTAATCATGCTCACAGAGCTACGTCCCTTGGTCAGTCCGTCTGTTACCTGATCCTTGGTTGGAACGTGGCCTAGCTCCAGTAGTCCACGATCCAACTTCTCCTTGATGAAGAACCTATCGATCTCGATGTGTTTGGTCATGTCATGCTGTACTGGATTGTTGGCAATACTAATAGCTGACTGGTTGTCACATCACAAATTCATCTTGGCTCCTTGATCCAGCTTCAGCTCCACCAGCATATTCTTCAACCATAGCAGCTCTGCAACTCCCAAGGTCATAGCTCTGTACTCCGCTTCAGCTGTCGATCTGGCTACCACTGACTGCTTCTTACTCCTCCAAGAGACCAAGTTGTCTCCTACAAATATGCAGTATCCCGAGGTAGACCTGTCATCAGCACAGCTAGTCCAGTCAGAATCACAGTAGCCCTCGATGCCCATGTGATTATTCTTCCTGAATATCAGTCCCTTCCCGGAGGCACCCTTCAAGTATCTCAGAATCTGGTACACTGCGTCCATATGACCCTTCCATGGGTCATGTATGTAGCGGCTCACCACACTCACTGCAAAGCAGATATCAGGACGTGTGTGGCTCAAATAGATCAACTTGTCCATCGGTCTCTGATATCTGTTCCGGTCAACTAGTTCTCCAGTCTCAGTCCCACTCTATTGTAAAATTATTCTTTTGAGACGTTTAGCCGCCGAGCAAGTGTTAGCTCGTGTACATTTTTTTACTTACTGTCTGCCTACGGGCTGTAACATGATTGACAAATCCTAGGGTTGATCATGTATTGACTAAAACTCCTGCTAGTCCTCACATTTTGTAACGACTAGCTTCATGATCAGCTGAATATGTAATGTTTGGGACGCCTTACTATTGTATATTTGGTGATCTTACGTCTTGTAACTTGCTTTCTTGAGATTGAGACATTTAGGCTTGTTCATGACCTTAAGAGACTGATGGATTGTAGTTAAACCCTCATATATCTAGACAGCCGTGACCGTATAGTGAGGTGGATTCCATTTCATTATACGTAGCTGGCTATGTACGCCCCCGCTCTCCAGTATTCTGGTTCTGGGGCGTGACACTCAGCGCTCAGCTTGAACATCTGATCGATCGACGTCACTGTAGATTTGCATCCCAACATCCATGTCTCTGTGAGAAGGTCCAACGCATACTTCCTTTGAGAAAGAACAATCCCCTTCTGCTCCTCGAGCAATCACAATCCCAATCCCAAGGAAGTACCGAAGAAGGCCAAGATCCTTCACCTCGAACTCCTTGTCAAGCTTCCCCTTGAGTCGGATAATCTCCTGCTCATCATCTCCTGTGATAATCATATCGTCCATATCTGCAAGCATGGTGATATGGCCTACACTCCGACGGAAGAACACAGCATAATCAGCAATGATCTGCCGATATCTCATTCCTATCATCGCCCTCCTGAATCTGTCAAACCACGCTCGAGGAGACTACTTCAGTCTATAGAGGGACTTCTTCAACCTGCAGACCTTGTCCACTGTCTGATTGGTGCCGAATCCTGGTGGTATCTTCATGTACACCTCCTCCACTAGATCTCCATAAAGAAACACATTCTTCACATCCAATTGGTGTAGCTTCCATCCACCATTCGCTGTCAGAGAAATCAGGATCCTGACAATGCTCGTCTTCGCCACTGGTGCAAAGGTCTCGTCATAGTCAATGTCGTACGTCTGACTGTATCATTTTGCCACCAGTAGAGCTTTGTAGCGCTCAACCTGTCCATTTGGGTTCTGCTTCACAGTAAAGACCCACTTGCATCTAACCGCTCTCTTCCTTTCTGGCAGTTTTACGAGCTCCCAAGTGTGGTTCTTCTCAAGAGCCCTCAACTCCTCGTGTATCGGCGCTGTTAAGTATTAGTAATAGTGGGCTTTAGTCCCACATTGGAAAAGAGAGTAAAGAGAGGAGCTAGACTCTCCTATATATATGTAATTCCTCTTCATAATAAAGTTAACATATTATTCTAATTCTACATGTTATCAGAGCCATAAACCATCCTCCTCCCATCTCTCCAAAAAAAAAAATCTAACTCTAATCCCCCCTGCTGCGCCCCCTCCAGCGCCCCCCTCTCCACCCCCCTGCTACAGCACCCTGCCCCCCTCCCCCCGCTACAACACTCTGCGCCCCCTCCGGCGCCGCCCCCCCCCCCCCAAGTGCCACCCCCCCTCCAGCGCCCCCCCTCTCCAGCCCCCCCTGCTACAGCACTCTGCCCCCCCTCTTGCCCGCTACAACACCCTGCACCCCACCCCCTGCTGCCCCCCCCCCCCCCCCCCCCCCCCGCTCCGGCTGCAACCCCTTCCGCCACCAACCCTAACCCTAGCCGCCACCATATTCCTTATTCCACATCCTCACACTAACCCATCCATCTCCTACAAACCCTAGTCGTCTTTTCTTCAAAAAAAAATGCCGTATTTCGAAGATAGACGGTAGTCAAATGCTTTATTTGCACACCCTCTGTTCCTAGATTATGCCGTCGGAAATTAACAAATGCTTTATTTGTTTTTCCTACCCCGATCTTCACATCAGGATTTACACACAGAGTGATCGTGTTTACTCCTGTGTCCTGACGTGTTCACCAGCTACACAGAGAGGGATCTTGTTTACTCCTGTGTACTGTTGTCTTCACTTTACATGCGCGCGCCGGTGTTGGCCACGTTAATAGCGCACTCGTAAAGTTGATGTGATTATTGGGGTTGGGAAGAACTCGTGACGGTTGCATCCATTTCAAGAGGACAAATCCGAAGGCAGATGATGGTGATTCTACTACCAGTGTCAGCAACGCAACGGGCACTGGCACGACGGTCTCTTCGACTCGACTCGTCGATCGTCGATTGGACGGACCAGATGGTTACTCAACACAGCGGTAGAAGGTTGAGAAAATACTTCGGGGGATGCGGCTGTCTAAACATCTGACTGACAGCCCTCCGGCAACGACTGATCCCACGTTTGAACAGTGGGAGATGGATGATAGTCGACTGTTTACACAATTGATGAACTCAATGGAACCGTCTGTCGAGGACATGGTTCAAAACACAGACACGGTCAAGGAGCTATGGGAGGTCCTCGCAACGACGTTTGATGGAAAACGCGACTTGTCTCGTATCTACGACTCGGTTGCTGGCGTTTACCGAGCAAATCAGGGAGACAAGTCTCATAAGGATCACTTCCGGTCCTTCAAGGCTATGACAGATGAAATTGATCGTATTCTCCCTCTGACGACGGATATCAATGAAGCTCGATCTCAACGTGAGCAGCTTCATGTTATGGCATATCTTGCCTCTCTCCGTCCTGATGCGTACTCGGCTCGATCACAGATCATTGCTGGATCTGAAGTTCCGTCTTTGATGGAGGCCCACTTCCGTGTTCTTCGGGCCGCAAAGGTGGTTGAGACCACTCCGGGGGATGCTCCTGCTGATCGATCTGCCCTTGGTAGTGCTACTCGTCCTGGCGTTCGTGGTGGGCGTGGTGGACAACGAGGTGGCCAGACTTATGGTCGTGATGGCGGGCGAGGCAATGATGGTCGTGATGGGGGACGACTATGAACATGCTTCCACTGCGGTCAGCAGGGACATTTCCAGTGGCAGTGTCCTAAAGCGCATGCTGCCAATATTACTTCGGACGCTCCTGATGATAGCGTTCGTTCGGTTCAGATGAGCGTCGATTCTTACGCGGATTTTCTTGAGTTTCAAGCTCAACGTCGTGGTGAGACATCCACGTCTGGATCCACTGCTGGGTACTCTGCAGCTTGTGTGGTGCGATCGAAACAGTGGATCATTGACTTCGGTGCGTCTGTTCACATGACTGGCGACGCAGGTATGATCCGCAATTATATAGCGGTGGGTCGTACTTCAGGTATTACTGTTGCCAATGGTGGTTCACTGACAATTCGTGGGCAAGGAAGTGTCCGTCTTTCTTCCGACTTATCACTTCATTATGTGTGCATACACCTGAAAACCCATTTAGTTTGCTTTCCATTAGTCAAATTACTTGCGACTTACACTGCTCGGTAACATTTTTTCCTGATGGTTGTGATTTTCAGGATCTGAAGACTGGAAAGACTATCGGTAAAGGGCATGTGACTGGAGGCTTGTATCTGTTTGACGTCTCTTCTCCGGTTACTTGTGTTGGCGTGAAACTCAATACTTTTGAGTTACATTGTCAGTTGGGCCATCCGTCAATCCAAGTTCTTCAACAACTGTACCCATCTTTAGATGTTCCTGTTAATTTTCATTGTGAGTCGTGTCAGTTAGCCAAACTTCACCGAATTTCCTATCCGGTAAGTCAGAATAAAATTGCGTCTGCTCCTTTCGAGCTGGTGCATTCAGATATATGGGGACCGTGTCCTGTCAATTCAGTAATGAGTTTCAAATATTTTGCTACGTTTATTGATGATTACTCATGTATCACTTTTGTTTATCTGCTAAAACAACGATCCGAATTATTTGAAATTTGGTGCAAATTCTATGCAGAAATTAAAACACAATTTGGTGTTTTGATAAAATGTCTTCGAAGTGACAATGGTCGTGAGTATTTGTCTAGAGATTTCAGCTCGCATCTGTCTCTACATGGCATCATCCATCAAACTTTCTGTCCTTCCACACCACAACAGAATGGTGTAGCCGAACGAAAGAATCGTCACCTCTTGGAAACAACGCGTGCTCTTATGTTTCAAGCACGTACTCTCAAAAGATTGTGGTCGGATGCGGTTCTTACAGCTTGTTATCTTATTAATCGCATGCCATCATCCGTACTCAATGGTGCTACTCCTTTCTCTCGGTTATATCCCGATCGGAATCCGTTTTCACTTCCTCTCAAAACGTTTGGGTGCCTGTGTTATGTTCGAGATACCCGACCGACTCTTTCTAAGCTAGATCCCAAGGTAATACGTTGTATTTTCCTTGGATATCCTAAGGATCAGAAAGGGTACCGGTGTTTTTCCCCGTCATAAAACGATATGTTTCTCTCGGGATGTTGCCTTCGTTGAAACAGAGTTTCCTTCACTCCCACAAACTGATAATCCGGTTTTCCATTTTTATCCAGACGAGAATTTTTTGTTGTTTCCCGTTCAAACGCACTCTGTACGAGTGCCCTCCTATACCGAGTCTGTCTCCCGGTCAGACGATCCGTATACACCAGTTCCGTCAGCACCGACGTCGTCCCGGTCAGACGAACCGCAGACACTAGTTTAGTCAGCACCGACATTGTCTGATCACGCCTCACAGATAGTGCCTCGGTTACTAACTCATCATCCTCGTCTAGCACTCCTGGATAATCCTCCTCAAGCTCCTCTGAATCGCCTCCAACTTCTCCACCAGCTCGCCCTCGTCGTGCCTGTCGTGATTATCCATTGTATGTTAGCAACTATAAAGGCCTAGCAAGCCACACTCAGTCCCTCATAGCCACTATTGATGGAATTTCGATTCCCAATACTGCTGAAGAGGGTCTCCGACATCCCGGTTGGCGTGCTGCTATGGAAGAATAAATGAACGTTCTTCGAAAAAATCATACTTGGAATTTGGTCAATTTGCCACCTGGAAAACAGGCAGTCGGTTGTAAATGGGTGTTCACGATCAAAGTGAAATCTGATGGCACTCTTGATCGTCTAAAAGCTCGTCTTGTGGCTAAAGGATATTCTCAGACATATGGTAAGGATTACTTCGAGACATTCTCTCCGGTTGCCAGAATGACTTCTGTTCACGTACTATTGACCTTAGCTGTCCGCTATGACTGGCCATTACTTCAATTGGATGTCAAGAATGCATTCTTGCACGGGGATCTTGACGAAGTATATGTAGTGCAACCTCCCGGGTTCGTTGCAAGGGAGGGTAAAGTGTGTCACCTGAAGAAGGCCCTATACGGTCTCAAACAATCACCACGGACGTGGTTTGGTCGATTCACACATGTTGTTACTCAGTTTGGCATGTGTCAATCAAAGAAGGATTATTCGGTATTCTTCCGACAAACATCAGCTGGAATGATACTACTTGGTGTCTATGTTGACGACATTGTCATCACGGGGGACGATAGCCAGGGCATTGCAGGACTGAAAAAGTTTCTAGGAGAGCAATTTCAGACCAAGGATATGGGAGCGCTGAGCTACTTCTTGGGTGTTGAAGTAATAAGAGGAAAGAAGCACATTGTCATGTCCCAGAGAAAGTATGTATTGGACATACTAAATGATGCTGGAATGATGCAAGCCAAGGGAGCAACGTCGCCAATGGACCCAGGAGAAAAGTTACTTCCTGACGAGGGGACACTGATGACTAATCCAGATCAGTACCGTCGAGTAGTGGGAAACCTCAACTACTTGGCAGTTATAACTCGTCCAGATATTTTATTTGCTGTTAGTGTTGCGAGTAGATTTATGTCTTCTCCACGGATTCCACATTGGCAGGCAGTTCTCAGAATTCTACGTTATCTAGTTCAGAATCCTGGAAAATGAATTCGCATGAAAAATCAGGGACATACGAATGTTGAGGGCTTCACTGATGCTGACTGGGGTGCAAGTCTAACGGATAGACGATCTACATCTGGTTACTCTGTATTTATTGGCGGAAACTTGGTCTCGTGGAAAAGCAAGAAGCAGAGTGTGATTGCACGATCAAGTTTCGAAGCAGAATATCGAGCTATTGCTCATAGCACAGCAGAAGTGCTATATCTGAAACATCTGCTACAAGAATTAGGAGAAGAAGCGGGATCTAGAGCAGCAGACATGTGGTGTGATAACCAGTCCGCTATTCATATTGCTACTAATCCTGTATTCCATGAAAGGACGAAGCACATAGAAATCGACATCCACTTTGTACGCGATGAGTATAAGAAGGGAGCAATAAAGTTTCGTCATGTGAGGACCGATGATCAGATAGCTGATATCTTCACAAAGTCTCTGTTGGGTCCTCGGGTTCAATTTCTGTATAACAAGCTGGGCATGATTGACATATATGCTCCAGCTTGAGGGAGGGTATTAAGTAGTAGTAATTGTCACCCTCATTTCCCGTATTTCGTATTTATACTCGTATCTGAATTTTGGCATGTATTTTATTTTTCTTAACTTGGGGAACTTCGGTATTTCTCATATTTTAGGTTTTTGGCTTGGCTCGGTTTTATTGGTTTGGTTCGGTTTGGTTTATGTAGTGGATCACCTTAACCTACACTCCACCTTCAACCCACCACAACTCCCCCTCTTTATATCCCCACCTACCACTCTCTCTCCTCATAACCACCATTTATTTCCTTCTTCTTCTTCTTCTCCTTCCTCTACAACTCTCCAAACCCAAGGCAAGTGCATCTTGCCACTACATGAGAACCCTCTTTTCCTTGTCCATTTGCTAGATTAGGACATGGTGATCAACATTAGAACTTGGATTTTTGTGATTTGAAGTCTCCTTTGCTCTAAATCTAAGTTATATCTATTTTCGGATTTTGCATGGTTGAGCTACTTAAGTTGGATTTTATGGGTTTTTGATGTTTCCATGTGGAAGAGCATTCAATTCTACCCAAGTTGGAACTTTGGAAATCTGGATTTGGAGTTCAGATAGCCAAGTTATGAGGTTTTGAAGTTTTGGAGCCATTGGAGCTTCTTCTCAGCCATGGAGAAGAAGACCCAGACCCTGCGTGCGTGTTTTTACGCGTACGCAGCTCTCTGCTTGCGTGCTTTTGCACGTAAGCTGCTTCCCTGTAGCGTGCGTGACTTTTCACGCAGCTGCTCCCTGTAGCGTGCGTGACTTTTCACGCAGCTGCTTCCCTGTAGCGTGCGTGACTTTTCACGCAGCTGCTTCCTTGAGCGTGCGTGACTTTTCACGCAGCTGCTCCCTGTGGCGTGCGTGACTTTTTACGCAGCTGCTTCCTTGAGCGTGCGTGACTTTCACGCAGCTGCTCCTCTTCAGCGTGCGTGACTTTCACGTACAGCTGCTCCCTTGAGCGTGCGTGACTTTCACGTATGCTGCTTCCTTGAGCGTGCGTGACTTTTCACGCAGTTGCTCCCTTGAGCGTGCGTGACTTTCACGTACACTGCTCCCTGTAGCGTGCGTGACTTTCACTTACGCTGCTCTCTCAGCGTGCGTGACTTTTTCGTACGTTGCTCCCCTGACCCCCTTGCTTAACCTACAGGCTCTTGGAGTTTGGTCTTATTTCTTTAAGCTTGGCTTTTCTATAGTCCTGTATATTAATATTTTATTAGATATTTTATGCCCATTTTATATCATTTTTTGTCATGAACTTGATTTTACTTAATATGTTTGGAATGACTATTGTACATGGCATGGTATGGCAAGGAACTAGCATAACACGACAGTGACCCGTGGCGGTGCACTCCTGACATGACCAACCTGACATGATAGTGGCCCGTCGTGGCGCACTCCTGACAAGTACCCTGACATGATTTATCTTGATAATTTAACTTGACCTGCCTTGACACCGTGGGTGGTTCCTCTTGCTTGCTTGTTAAATCCACTTGTCCTGTCTTGCATCATGTCTAGGAGGGGACTCCTGAGTACCACGGTCAGGAGTACCTACTAAAATGGATTAAGGTTAATAACTAGAATAACTCAGTAGTCATGAAGAGATGACACAGCTACAGGCAATCCCATTACCTGGGCGCTCTTGGGATCTGTAGCCTGCCGTCGAGTAGGGCACATTTCCAGCGCACCGTCGAGTGTTGCACCCTCTAAGTCACCTAAGGGTACATTTGTCTCCTGGACGATGTACCCACATGAATTCAACCCTAATCTTTCGTCCTAGGTAGCCTGGATGGTCTGCAGGACTTGTGGCTGTGGAACAATCTCACCGCATCTTGTTAGTAATTAGGCCTGTGATAACCCTAGTTAGTTAAAGTAGTAAGCCGTAGGATCTGCTTGGCCGTGATTGATTGAATGAGGTATAACCAGTCTAATCATGTCTTGATCCCATGCAAGATTGCTTCCTGTCTTGATTACTTACATTACTTATCTTGCCGATAAATGGTGGGAAACCAAGCTCTGTTCAGATGAAGGGTTACAACCCCGGTCCTTGTTTGGTTTACGGGTTGTAACCTGGCTATCGGAATAGTTCCATGGTTATCTCGTCGTATATCATCCTAACATGTTTTCGTAATTTTAGTTTTAATATTAGTTTTCTTGTGCTGATTGCTGGCTTTTGTTCTTATTTCGTGGCCCCCTTGTGGCACTTGCTCTTTCTGGGGTTGACCCAGCTGGTTTTGTGTGGCCAGATTTCGGAGCAGCTCCCGAGGATCTACCAAGCTTCCAGCCCGATGGTGGCGACTAGAAGGAACCCGGGCTACGAGTGGGTTTTCTATTTTGTTTCGCTCTCTATTGTAAATTTATTCTTTTGAGGCATTTAGCCGACGAGCACCTGTTAGCTCGATGCACTTTTACTTACTGTCTGCCTACGGGCTGTAAACATGATTAACAAATCCTAGGGTTGATCATGTATGACTTAAACTCTTGCTAGTCCTAACATTTTGTACGACTAGCTTCATGATCAGCTGATATGTAATATTTGGGACGCCTTTTATTGTATATTTAATGATCATACATCTTGTAATTATTACTTGCTTGAGATTGAGACAATAGGCTTGACCTTAAGAGACTGTTGGCTTGTAGTAAACCCTCATATCTAGACAGCCGTGACCGTATAGTTGAGATGTATTCTATTTCAATATACGTAGCTGGCTATGTCTGCCCCCGCTCTCCAGTATTCTGGTTCTGGGACGTGACATGGTTTAAGTGGTGGCCCATGCAGGTCTTGTCAATCAAGAAATGTGAGGGTTTACCGAATAGATGTCTCAATCAGTATTCGCCCTTGATCTCCGTCCGTATTTTCAAATCCCTGAAATTCTTGACCTGATTACATGCTTGTATCGTTGATCTGTCCTGGTCCTTCCTTATTGTTTTCCTGTGTCGTCTTCTTCAGCGGCACTGTACCTGACCATGCCGATCAGCAAGGAGGAGCACCTCCCGTGGGCCAGCAGCAACCTGGAGATCAAGCCCAGCATTCCGGGGTAGCCTCCAGAGTGATACCTACTGGAGGAGAGTCACCAGTTCGGCCCGTCCAGCCCGCAGAGCCAGATGATGGTACCTTAGTAGGCCTCATCAGAACCTTGATAGCTTTGCAGGATCGTCGAAGCGACGCCCTGCACCAGACAGTTCAAGATGCTTTGACCCGAGGCGGACATCCAGGGAACCAGGCGGCCAACAGCTTCAAGCGATTGAACCCTCCTTTCTTCGACGGCACCGAGGATGCGATTGCCGCGGATGCATGGCTTCAGGATACCGAGGTGGTTCTGGAAGCAGCTAGGACACCCGAGAATGAGAAGGTGGCGGTAGTACGCCTGCAGTTGTTGGATTTAGCTCGCAATTGGTGGGCGGCGCAGGCCATGGGATTAGTGGCACCCATTGCTTGGACAGTATTTAGAGAGAGATTCCAGACGAAGTACTTTGATGCTGTGGCTCGGTACGACCTGCAGACCAGATTTACCAACTTGAAGCAAGGAGGCAGATCAGTCGACAGTTATGCATCGGAGTTTTCTAGACTCAGTAGGTTTGCCCCCACCTTGGTGGCAACCGAGCTCGATAGAGCCCAGCGGTTCCAGCAGGGA
Source organism: Iris pallida (assembly GCA_029216955.1). NCBI lineage: Eukaryota > Viridiplantae > Streptophyta > Magnoliopsida > Asparagales > Iridaceae > Iris > Iris pallida. The sequence continues at coordinate 53,195 of JANAVB010024092.1, forward strand.
CTGTATTTGGAGATCTTGTTGGCGGTTGAGCAGTTCGAGCACCAGATGTTTGATGCGGTCTTGAGAGCAGCTAGGAGGCATGAGTATACCTCCCAGAGGATCGTGGATAGGACCGGAAGTAGGAAGCGGTCCCACAGCCAGATGCACCAATCATCAGCTCCAGCCCCGGCAGCTAGGGGATTGACCATTGGAACTCCGAGGCGGGCGGCCTCAGTAACGTCGGTTCAGCATTCGACCCCGACGTACCCGCAGCAGTAGAAGCAGAAGCAGACTTCCGCGATGGGATGTTCTCGTTGCGGGAAGCCAGGGCATGTGGTGGCAGACTGCCGCAGGGCGCAGGGATTGTGCCTGGCGTGTGGAGCAGCAGATCATAGGATAGGGGCTTGCCCGAATAGGGGTGGTTCATCAGCATCCAACCCTTCTAGCTCTTCGGTGAGAGGACCGGCCCCAGCACCAGTTCAGCAGCAGCAGTATCAGTCTTCGAGGCCCTTGCCGCCTCAGTCTCAGGCATTCCAGCAACAACACCCCCAGCAGTATGCACAAGCCCAAGCTCAGACCCAGAATAGGCAAAGAGGTTTCCAGCAGAGGGGACCCGCAGCTAGAGGTCAGGCCATGATGATGGCTATGGAAGAAGAAGTTGCACCAGGTGAGGTTGTGGCAGGTACTATTCTCGTCAACTCCTCTCCAGCGTCTGTATTATTTGATTCTGGTGCATCGCATTCATTTATGTCTGCACGATTCGCGACACGGATAGGATTGGAGCCCGAGTCATTATCAGTGAGGCTCAATATACTTACTGGTAATGATCTTGTGGGAGTAGATCGAGTGTTTTCCTCGTGTCGGATCGTAGTTAGCGGTAGGGAGTTCTCCGCTAGATTCATAGAGTTTCCTATGGCAGATTATGATGTAGTCCTAGGCATGGATTGGTTGAGGAACCAGTATGCTAGGATAGACTGCCATATTGGCAGAGTTGTCTTTAGTATCCCCGGCGAGCCAGAGTTTTCGTTTTCCAGAGGCGCAGTGGAGCCATCTTCCCCAGCATTGCGGATGGCAGTAGCAGCAGTGCAGTTACCCCGGATAGTTGAAGAGTTTCCAGATGTCTTTCCAGAGGAGCTTCCAGGGATGCCGCCGGAGCGGGAGATTGAGTTCACTATAGACTTGATTCTCGGGACAGCACCAGTATCAGAGCGAGTCTACAGGATGGCGCCTTCAGAGTTGGAGATTTTGTACAAGATGATTGAAGAACTGAGGACCAAGGGATTCATCCGTGCAAGTGGATCGCCTTGGGGAGCCCCGATGCTTCTTGTGAAAAAGAAGGATGGTACGTCCAGGCTATGTGTTGATTATCGTACCTTGAATTCGGTGACAATCAAGAACAGATACCCTCTTCCGAGGATAGATGACTTGTTTGATCAGCTCAGAGGGGCTTCAGTATTCTCGAAGATCGACTTGCGGTCGGGATACCACCAGATCAGAGTCAGAGAGCAGGACATCCCGAAGACAGCATTTAGATCGAGGTATGGACATTGGGAGTTCCTTGTTATGCCCTTTGGAGCGACCAATGCGCCGGCAGTATTCATGGACCTCATGAATCGCATTTTCATGCCTTACTTGGACCAATTTGTGATCGTGTTCCTAGATGACATCCTGGTCTACAGCAAGAGTGAAGCAGAGCATGAGCAGCATCTCAGAGTCGTCCTCCAGACACTTCGGGAGCATCAGTTGTACGCCAAGTTCAGTAAATGCGAGTTCTGGCTCGATCGCATTTCATACTTGGGTCACATCATTACCCGAGGAGGAGTGGAAGTGGATCCCCAGAAGATTGTGGCTATCGAGTCATGGCCGGTACCCAGCTCAGTGGCAGAGGTTCGCAGCTTCCTTGGATTGGCCGGCTACTACTGGCGGTTCGTTTCAGATTTCGCAAGGATTTCAGCGCCGATGACCCAGTTGACCCGCAAGGATGTGCCGTTTGTTTGGATAGCAGAGTGTCAGGAATCATTTGAGAAGTTGAAGCGAGGTTTGATAACGGCTCCCATTCTCACCCTTCCAGATGGGACCGGAGGATTCACAGTTTATTGCGACGCTTCAGGCAGAGGATTGGGGTGTGTCTTGATGCAGCATGGGAAGGTAATATCTTATGCGTCACGTCAACTACGTGATCATGAGAAGAATTACCCAACCCACGACTTGGAATTGGCGGCGGTAGTGTTTGCTTTGAAGTTGTGGAGGCACTACTTGTACGGAGATAGAGTGGAGATCTTTACTGATCATAAGAGCCTGAAGTATGTTTTCACCCAGAAGGACCTTAATATGCGGCAGAGAAGATGGCTCGAGCTACTAGTGGACTATGATGTAGATTTGCAGTATCATCCCGGGAAGGCCAACGTTGTAGCAGATGCATTGAGCAGGAGAGCCGGAGTTTATTTCCTGACGGCGCAACCAGAATTATTGGCAGATCTTCAGAAGATGGGAATTGAAGTGGTTCTTCCTACCAGTGTGGCATTGATGGCCAGCCTACAGGTTCAGTCCAGCATAGTTGAGAGAATCCGGGTAGCGCAGTCAACAGATTCCAAGATCCAGCGACTCAGAGCAGAGTGTGAAGCAGGAAGAAGGCCAGAGTTATGTATTCATGAAGATGGTACACTTCGGCACGGCTCTCGTCTTTGTGTACCCAGTGGAGATATCAGACAGGAAGTCATGGCAGAAGCCCACAGTTCACAGTATTCTATTCATCCGGGTGGTACGAAGATGTACCGTGATATTCGTCAGCATTTCTGGTGGAATGGCATGAAGAGGGAGATAGCCCGGTTTGTCTCTCGGTGTTTGGTTTGCCAACAGGTTAAGGCTGAACATCAGAGGTCCGCTGGACTTCTTCAGCCCTTACCGATCCCAGAATGGAAATGGGAACATATAACCATGGATTTCGTGACCGGATTGCCCAGATCTCCGGCCGGCAGAGATGCTATTTGGGTAATTGTGGACAGGCTTACCAAGATGGCACACTTTCTCCCGTTCAGAGTTGGACAGTCGACGGCGCAGCTAGGAGAGATGTATCTCAGGCAGATCGTCAGGCTTCACGGTGTGCCAGTCAGCATCACCTCAGACAGGAATTCAAGATTCACATCACACTTTTGGCGCAGCTTGCAGAAGAGTTTGGGGACTCACCTTCAATTCAGCTCAGCTTATCACCCGCAGACGGATGGTCAGTCAGAGCGC
>JANAVB010024093.1:0-35459 GCA_029216955.1 Iris pallida
GTATACTTACTCTGCATGCACAAATATTCATTAGCATGCATCCTGACTATATGACCACTGGTGCTGCACACCATTTAACTTGCCATATAGGACTTCAAGGGTATCGACGCACCATTCACCCGGTTGCAAGTCCGAAATGAATGTCTCGATACCAATCATGCACCAAAGCATGCTGCATTTTCTCCTAGGCCGAATCGTCCCCAGGGCCCTAGGAACCGTTCGAGAAAATATACCTTGTATACAAGTTTGCCCATGATCATGCGAATGCGTGTCCGACTCGATCGTGTTCGAAGTCGCATGATAAAATATTAAGATAAGTAAAGGCAACATTTCATTGTCTCATCTTTCCAACATTACCACCTGTTCACTTGGTGATCTCAAGGATCCCAAGCCTCATCATTTCTCATTGCGTCAATCATTGCAATTTCTCATATCATTCCTTTCTAAGAGGAATAAACCATATCTCATTTATCTCGATAGGACCTGCAATGTTTCATTCATTTCATAGGACAATATTCTTTCTTTCATCGCTTATAAGGAAACAGGCAACAGCAACAGTTATGCAGAAGGTACGATTGAGGTGTTTTATTTAGCTCTTTGTATTATAGCATAACCAGTTCATTACTAATGCGTCATTCACGTAGCATCGCATTACTCAAGTATTTTATTGCTTAAGCAGTATTAACAAAGGATGTTATCAATTTATTTCAAGCATCAAGTCACTTTAGCAGTTCAAGTGTCATTCATTCAGTAGTTTAATACTTCTTAGCATAAGCATCTCTATTATTCAGCAACTAAAACATGGGACATTTAGGAAATTATTTAGCATCACGCTATTCCATTTATTAAGCATACTGGAATAAGGAGAAAGGAGGACAGTTCTACTTGCCTTACATAATGGTCTTCCTGCTCCGATCATACTTATCTTCCAATGGACATAGCTCCACCGACGAGCCACGTTCCAACACTTAATCCGTCTAGCCAGCTAAGAGAGACTGCATCAGTCTCAATTCTCTTGATCTCCAACACAAGTCACGGTCCAACATTCTGATCCCATCCAACAGCCAACCAATGCCTCGTACGAAGCGGGGCATTACACCTCTTCATACCGTGCCACCAAAAGACAACGCAAAGGTCCTTATACATCTTGGTGCTAACAGGATGCAAGGAATATTTTGCATAATGTGCCTCCGACATTATCTCCTTTCTAAGTTCTCGTCATCCGAACGCATAGCCGACCCTTCACTCGCAACACTCCCGACTCGTCCTCTGCAAAGTCGGACGCTTTCCATGTCGATATCAGCTTTCGCATCTTCTCCAGGTATGGGTCGTCCTTCTGAGCAGACTTGATTCTCTCCAGTAGGCTCGGTTCCAGTCGCAGTTGCACCAGTTTTACATCTCTAAAATAACTCGGAGTTCAATGCCTATCCTTCCAAGTCACGTAGCAGTCGATCGTTGATGCATAACGAAGCTAAGTACTTCCGGCTCAGCACATCCGCTACAACATTTCCTTTGCCCGACGTGTAGTCAATTGATAAGTCGTAGTCTTTGATCAGTTCGAGCCATCCCCTCTGCCGCAAATTCAGTTCTTTCTGGATGAAGAGATACTTGAGGCTTTTGTGGTCCGTATAAATCCTGCACGCCACGTCGTAAAGATAGTGACGCCACAGCTTCAACGCAAACATAATTGCCGCTAGTTCTTGTCACGACCCGATACCCAAATTGTTGGGCCGGGCCGAGCCATGTCCAGCCTACGCTTGGTTAAAGCGCAGTAAGCTGTTCTAAGAATATACAATAAAGATCTAAGCTACTAACAGTTCTAAAATCATATTTAAGGTTCATCACAACACAGCATCTATAAGCGAAGGTAACATAAGCACGACTTAATAATACATAACCAAAGTATCTAACTGGAGACAAGGTCCAGTATCCAAATATAAGACATACCAAAGTCTCAGTCTCAAAACATATGAAATAACTAAGCAAGGTTTCCCTGGGGCCTCTACTGGAGCTAAGGCCAGGTCCTCAAAGCAGTACCATAATATGTAACACATAGCATTTCCTCCTCGAAAAGTATACCTACAACGTTATCCTGTCAGGACGGGAGCAAGTACAACCTACAACTAAAGTACTGAACATATAATGAAAGAGATGTACAATAAGAAACATGGTGTGATAAGTCTATAAACAGGAAATACTGGAAACATGGCATCATGGTACAACTGGATCACAATATCACAGTAACACAGGAAACATGACATATCCGGAATCATGGTATATCTCATAAACTATCATGGCAAGGATACATATGTCATAAAGACAGATGTATATGTAATGTTTAAAACTGTAGCAGGTACGTGATCGGTCAATAGATGTACAATGTACTGAGGCACAATGTAAATAAAATGTACATACGTACAAGTGCACAAGCATAGGTGTACATCCGTACAAAAATGCGGGATAATGGCCTACGGCGCATTATCATATAGAATAAACTTTGCTCGTACGATAATGGGGGCATGATCACGTACTCAGCTACTAGTTTCCCCATAACCCATATTCTATCATGTGGAGATACGAGAATAGTAAAAACATGTGAGAGATACTGGGATCGGTATAAAGCATGACAGGCACTGGGAGCAGTACAAAACATGTGAATACTCAGAGCCGTATAAAGCATAGTAAAACATGTGCTGAGAACCAGTAAGAAGCATGTGAAGATAGATAACTGTCCTAAGCATGGTAGGGACCATTTTAATGTAACATGTGAAGAATAGCTTGCTACCTCAAGAATCAATATTTTAACAGGGTTAATACATGTTCTAGCATTAAAAGACAGTAAATGAGTGTGTAGATGTACTTGCCTCGAGCAAAGCAAGAATACTAGTACGAAGATATAGATGTCCGGTGTCCTGTCAATAATGACATACAAACTCAGTTCTAAGCTATGATCAACAATATACTAGTGGTGTGACACGACTCCTAACTGGATACTAGCCAAGAGGGGACCTAGCATGAAAGTCTAATGTGGAGTGCCACTATACACAAACTAACTTCCTAGGATCTTTACACTAGCGCGGGGTGAGGTCCAATACGACTAAACACAAAATAACATAAAAAATTACAAGTCGTATTACTCAATTAAATCAAACTGTACACTAAGTTCCAATTTTTGAGATAGACAAAAAGCTTAAATATATAAAATAAAGTACAAAAATGATCCTTGTTAATTATAGAAATTTATACTAATTTTTCTGGGATTTATAAACCCTCATAAATATTTATTAAAATCAGCAAATAAATACTAAAATGAGTTCTGTTTTCCTATTTTTAAAAATACCAAAAGCACTTAATAAATGCTAGAAAATTATAATAAATTAGCTAAATTAACATAATATTTAAATACCATTTTTCCAAGATTTTTACAGCAATTAAAATATATATAAAAATTTAAAACCAAAGTAACAATATCTAGAAAAATAATTAATTATAAATTAAGGATAATACATAACAAATCTACAGACGTTGTCGGATGATAAAATAAATCACCAACGTGTCCAGAACGGTCAAATCAGCTAGGATAGCCTACCCATAAGTCCAATTTGGACACAGGGGCAAACGATAATTTCGGGTCAAATGATGTCCGCCGTTGGACACACTTTGCACCGAAAAGCGTGTCGGATAGGAGTCTACAAAACCTAGCAAATTATATGTCCACGCATCCAGAATGATATACAAACCCAACGGTATGTCCAAAATGGAATTCCGATGTGCCGATCTCAAATGATACATTGACGCGACACTTGGTATCCGGTTTGCACGGAAAGCGTGCCGGAGCAAATGTCTTCAAAACTCGCAAATTATATGTCAACGAGTCCAGAATGACGATACGAACTCAACGGTATATCCGGAATTGGATTCCGATGAGCCGACGTCAAAAAGTCCCGTTGACTCAGAAGTGGGACCCGCTTTGCACCGAAATGCGTGCCAGGGCCCACGTTCTCCAAATCAGCAAACTTTATATGAACACCAGAACGACGCCACGAGACTACTGGTGTGTCAGAATTGAATCCGGACCCGGGTTCAAAATGGAATTTAACAAGTCAATTTAAAGAATTCGGACGGCCAACTTTGGCGTCGAATTCGACCAACCAAACGTGCTTAAAATGAAACGAAATCTAAAGGAGACAGGAAGATGGTTATACCAGCTGTGCACCGAACTGACGGTGCGCAAACAGAGCTGCGACGGCGAAGTTACGAGCTGACGAAGTCGCTCCACGAAACTGTCCCAAAAAACAGTTCAATTTAAAACGTCAACTTGGTGGCCAGTTTTGAGGTATCAACGACATAATTAACGGTGAAATTTTACAGGGTGAAGAGGATATACCGAGATTGCGATGGAGCAAAAATATCGCCGATCCAACGGTCGGATCTCCCAGAAAACACGCCAAAGTTGCTGCGACGGAGCCCATTTCAGTCTCGTTCCCGACTCGTCACGACGGGACGTGCGCAAAACGCACGAATCGCCTCGACGGCGCGTCCCGGAGGACGGTGGCCGTCAGGGAGAACTCGCCGGAGTGGGCGCACCCATGGCGAGCCACGGGGCCCGCGCGCGGCGCGGCGGCGCATGACGCGGCCCGCGCGCGCGCCGTACGCGCCTGTGCATGCGGCTGCTGCCGCTGGCGTAGCTGCTGCGCGGCTGCTGTACGCGCGCGGCCAGGGCGGCGGCGCGGTGGCGGTCGCCGGGCACGGCAACGGCGGGGGTGGTTGCGTGGGTGGTGGCTCGGGTGAAGGCTAAGGTGGTGGTGGGTTATGTAGTTGAAGAGAATGGTGGTGGTGATGGTTGATGACAATGGTGGAGGGAGTGAGTATGATGGTGATGATGATGGTGAAGTGGGAGGAGAGGGGGAGCTGGGGTGGTGTTCGGCCATGGGGGGCTCGGCATGGTGAGGATGGTGGTGTGTTGAGAGAAGAGAGAGAATGAGATATATGGTGTGTATATATATATTAATATATATATATATATATATATAATGAGTGAGTGAGAGAGAGAGAGATATTAATTAGAGGGAGAGAGAGGAGAGTATGTCGGCCAAAGGGGGGTGAGCTGTGAAGGGAGTGAGGTGATGGGGGGGGGTGTGTTGGTTATAAGAGAGAGAGTGAGATATTTATTTATATATATATATATATATATATATATATATATATATATATATATAATATATATATATATATATATATGTATATATATATAAGGGATATTTAAATGAGATATTATAGAATGGGAGAGAATAATAGATATTTAAATTTAGGAAAAATAGGGAAATTATGTGGGGTACTCGGGCAGTCATGAAAGAGCAACGTGGAGCTTGGGTTCGGGTTCGGTCGAACCGGGTCGGGTCAAAATAGGACTTGGGGCAATAATTGAATTAAATAGGGTATTTATAATCATGGGCAAATAATAACGTACGGGGACTCCAATAAATGGGACACAAGTTTCATGTGGGTAGTAGGCTTCATGTGGGCCAGGTCCGTACTTTGGGTCGACTAGGTTGGATCGATGTCGGATCCCGAAATTAAATTGGAAATTAAATCAGGTTTTTACGATCGAAAATAAATCGGCCTAAATTGACCCGGAAGTTGTGCGAAGAAAAAGGAGCACAAAATGGAGTGTCTGAGTGGGACACGAAGGTCATGGGTGAAGAGCGTCTCGAGTAGATCATTCATGAGAAGTTGGTTCCGAGAAAATGGCTGGTCTGGTGCTCCTAAATTAAAAGCAACGGCAACGTGTAAACGACGATCAAAAATAAAAGTGGGAATAATATTCAACGATTAATTGGTCTAAGTTGACCCGAACTTGCGCGATACAAAAAGAGCACAAGGGAACGAGTTCAAGTGGGACACGATATATCAACGGAAAGATAATCTTGCCTACTTCAAAACCCATGAAGAGAGTTTCCAAGGATTGGCATCCCTGACGCTCCAGAAGTCAAAGACATGGAAAGGTACATTAATGATAAAAATAATTAAATAATAAAATATTTATCGAAATAATTCATTCAGAAAATTTAAAATAGCCCTGAAATTCAGGGGGCTTACATCCTACCCACCTTACAAAAATTTCGTCCTCGAAATTAAAAATCATCCAACCGGTCAAACTATAACATGTAGCTGCTCTGGCTACGATACTCAATCTGCTATCCTTGAAATCATCTCTTTGTTTCTCCTACAATCTTTTTGGTTCAGGTTCAACAAAGTCCTTCTATCATAAACTATGTCATATATCCTTTAAAATCTTCCTTACTAACATGAAACATTTATGTATTCCTTAAAATATAGGTCATTCTCCGGGTATGTCTATAAGCAAACGATGCTTAATCATCAATCATATTTCCAACCTCAATTGTAAATACTGGATTTCCTTATCGTATCCTAAGTATCCATATTCTATCAATCCACAGTTCCTTAGCATCATTTGTCGTCAATCCTTTTCTACAGCTTCTCCTTGAAATCATACTTTCAATATTTATTCTTGGCGTAGAGCCTCTTCTTTTACTCAACAAGTCCTCCGAATATAAATCCTCGATTTCAAATTACAGATTTATTAATTACCAATGTACATATGTCTTTGTCTCGTTCTGATATCTTCCCGATCTCGTTCGCAATACGATAACTCATTCTAATTTATTCTATATCAATCCATGTATCGATCTACCCTCTAATCACATGTAATTAGCTATAGATAACCCATAATCACTTGGTCATCAAAGTCATTTAATGCTCAATCCTCAAATTATAAGCACAAGATTCTAACCCTCAATCCATAGTCACAACAATATACGATCTCATTTCTCCATCTTAGATACCCTATCATCAAGTCATACTATAAATGCAATCGTTCTCAATGGTTTCCAAGTCTACTACAGTCAGTCGCTTATACTTGTCTTATAAGCTTAATCTAACCAATCCCTAGGAAAAGTACTTATCACAAACACACAATACATTTATAGTTATACTACAGGATCAGTCAACAAGGTTGGCTATTTCGGTCGTCTATCAGTTGAAGGTAACAAGGCCTAAGACTGGGTCAAGCAATCCATAACAGTGTCCAAACAAGTTAAAGGGTTGAGCAAGACAGAAAAGTTTATTGGAATATCTCCAAGAATGGTACGAAGACAACGAGATTTATAACGAGAAGAATTATCCAAGAGGTTAACGAAGAAGAGTTTAGTCAAGTCATAGGAAAGATGGAACACAAAAATAATTATGTCCAAAAGATAACATGAAAGCAATCCTATTGGAGAGTCCTAGAGAACCTGTAATTCTAGTTGTAGATGTAGATAGGGCAAAGTTAATCAAGACGGGGAAGAATGATAATAATAAGAATTTATTCTTGCTCAATCGATCATAACGAAGTGAACCAAGCTAAGATATGATCTGATAACCATATACGTCTTCCTGAAATCATGTTGCCAGAAATTTCGCCCCACCAGTAAGCTTAGATGCAATAAACGATAGAGTCATAACTAAGGTATACTCCCTAAAATCATATTATCTAGAATCCTCGCCACGCCAACCGGTATGGCTGCGAGAAAATCTAAATTCTATGAATAGGATAATATATCCGAAATCAGGCTCTATGTTTTTGTCATACCAGCTAATATGGCTGCGATAAATTCTAAACTCCATAAATAAAGCAGACGTTTACCTTATCAGGATATATCATAATTCAATCCACAAAATTTATCACGATGCAAGACCAAAGTTAACAACAAAAATCAGAAATTAAATTCAACAACGAATTTAAAGGAGAGTAAATGAAAACAGGTGAAAACAGATTTCTAGATAAGATTAGAGTGAGATCCTCGGGGGTCATCCCAAGGGTACAAACTTGGTCTAAATTGACCCACTGAAATACAAACAAGAGACTAAATACAGTTAACGGTCCTATGCTGTGACGAGTTCTCCTATGTTGTACTCCTAGAAATCCTCTAGGTGTTCTAAATGTCATCCTAGTGTTATCAAGTTATCCTAGATCCTAATTGCAGGCATGCTTGGTACAATAACGTAACCAAACAACTTAAGTCGAGACCTGCATGGGCCGCCAAAAAAACATGTCACGACCCGATACCCAAATTGTTGGGCCGGGCCGAGCCATGTCCAGCCTACGCTTGGTTAAAGCGCAGTAAGCTGTTCTAAGAATATACAATAAAGAATCTAAGCTACTAACAGTTCTAAATCATATTTAAGGTTCATCACAACACAGCATCTACAAGCGAAGGTAACATAAGCACGGACTTAATAATACATAACCAAAGTATCTAACTGGAGACAAGGTCCAGTATCCAAATATAAGAACATACCAAAGTCTCAGTCTCAAAACATATGAAAATAACTAAGCAATGTTTTCCGCTGGGGCCTCTACTGGAGCTAAGGCCAGGTCCTCAAAGCAGTACCATAATATGTAACACATAGCATTTCCTCCTCGAAAAGTATACCTATAACGTTATCCTGTCAGGACGGGAGCAAGTACAACCTCTACAACTAAAGTACTGAACATATAATGAAAGAGATGTACAATAAGAAACATGGTGTGATAAGTCTATAAAACAGGAAATACTGGAAATATGGCATCATGGTACAACTGGGATCACAATATCACAGTAACACAGGAAACATGACATATCCGGAATCATGGTATATCTCATAAACTATCATGGCAAGGATACATATGTCATAAAGACAGATGTATATGTAATGTTTAAAACTGTAGCAGGTACGTGATCGGTCAATAGATGTACAATGTACTGAGGCACAATGTAAATAAAATGTACATACGTACAAGTGCACAAGCATAGGTGTACATCCGTACAAAAATGCGGGATAATGGCCTACGGCGCAGTATCATATAGAATGAACTTTGCTCGGTACAATAATGGGGGCATGATCACGTACTCAGCTACTAGTTTCCCCATAACCCATATTCTATCATGTGAGAGATACGAGAATAGTAAAAACATGTGAGAGATACTGGGATCGGTATAAAGCATGACAGGCACTGGGAGCAGTACAAAACATGTGAATACTCAGAGCCGTATAAAGCATAGTAAAACATGTGCTGAGAACCAGTAAGAAGCATGTGAAGATATGATAACTGTCCTAAGCATGGTAGGGACCATTTTAATGTAACATGTGAAGATATAGCTTGCTACCTCAAGAATCAATATTTTAACAGGGTTAATACATGTTCTAGCATTAAAAGACAGTAAATGAGTGTGTAGATGTACTTGCCTCGAGCAAAGCAAGAATACTAGTACGAAGATATAGATGTCCGGTGTCCTGTCAATAATGACATACAAACTCAGTTCTAAGCTATGATCAACAATATACTAGTGGTGTGACACGACTCCTAACTGGATACTAGCCAAGAGGGGACCTAGCATGAAAGTCTAATGTGGAGTGCCACTATACACAAACTAACTTCCTAGGATCTTTACACTAGCGCGGGGTGAGGTCCAATACGACTAAAACACAAAATAACATAAAAAAATTACAAGTCGTAATTACTCAATAAATAAATCAAACTGTACACTAAGTTTCAACAATTTTTGAGATAGACAAAAAGCTTAAATATATAAAATAAAGTACCAAAATGATCCTTGTTAATTATAGAAATTTATACTAATTTTTCTGGGATTTATAAACCCTCATAAATATTTATTAAAAATCAGCAAACATAAATATACTAAAAATGAGTTCTGTTTTCCTATTTTTATAAAATACCAAAAGCACTTAATAAATGCTAGAAAAATTATAATAAATTAGCTAAATTAACATAATATTTAAATACCATTTTTCCAAGATTTTTACAGCAATTAAAATATATATAAAAATTTAAAACCAGAAAGTAACAATATCTAGAAAAATAATTAATTATAAATTAAGGATAATACATAATCAAAATCTACAGACGTTGTCGGATGATAAAATAAATATCACCAACGTGTCTAGAACGGTCAAATCAGCTAGGATAGCCTACCCATAAGTCCAATTTGGACACAGGGGCAAAACGGTAATTTCGGGTCAAAATGATGTCCGCCGTTGGACACACTTTGCACCGAAAAACGTGTCGGGATAGGAGTCTACAAAATCTAGCAAATTATATGTCCACGCATCCAGAATGATGATACAAACCCAACGGTATGTCCAAAATGGAATTCCGATGTGCCGATCTCAAAATGATACATTGACGCGACACTTGGTATCCGGTTTGCACGGAAATGCGTGCCGGAGCAAATGTCTTCAAAACTCAGCAAATTATATGTCAACAAGTCCAGAATGACGATACGAACTCAACGGTATATCCGGAATTGGATTCCGATGAGCCGACGTCAAAAAGTCCCGTTGACTCAGAAAGTGGGACCCGCTTTGCACCGAAATGCGTGCCAGGGCCCACGTTCTCCAAATCAAGCAAACTTTATATGAAAACATGCCAGAACGACGCCACGAGACTACTGGTGGTGTCAGAAATTGAATCCGGAGTCCCGGGTTCAAAAATGGAATTTAACAAGTGCAATTTAAAGAATTCGGACGGCCAACTTTGGCGTCGAATTCGACCAACCAAACGTGCTTAAAATGAAACGAAATATAAAGGAGACAGGAAGATGGTTATACCAGCTGTGCACCGGAACTGACGGTGCGCAAAACAGAGCTGCGACGGCGAAGTTACGAGCTGACGAAGTCGGCTCCACGAAACTGTCCAAAAACAGTTCAATTTAAAACGTCAACTTGGTGGCCAGTTTTGAGGTATCAAACGACATAATTAACGGGTGAAATTTTACAGGGGTGAAGAGGGATATACCGAGATTGCGATGGAGCAAAAATATCGCCGATCCAACGGTCGGATCTCCCAGAAAACACGCGCAAAGTTGCTGCGACGGAGCGCCATTTCAGTCTCGTTCCCGAGCTCGTCACGACGGGACGTCGCGCAAAACGCACGAATCGCCTCGACGGCGCGTCCCGGAGGACGGTGGCCGTCAGGGGAGAACTCGCCGGAGTGGGGCGCACCCATGGCGAGCCACGGCGGCCCGCGCGGCGGCGCGGCGGCGCATGACGGCGGCCCGCACGCGCGCGCGTACGCGCCTGTGCATGCGGCTGCTGCCGCTGGCGTAGCTGCTGCTGCGGCTGCTGTACGCGCGCGGCCAGGGCGGCGGCGGCGCGGTGGCGGTCGCCGGGGCACGGCAACGGCGGGGGTGGTTGCGTGGGTGGTGGCTCGGGTGAAGGCTAAGGGTGGTGGTGGTTATGTAGTTGAAGAGAATGGTGGTGGTGATGGTTGATGACAATGGTGGAGGGAGTGAGTATGATGGTGATGATGATGGTGAAGTGGAGGAGGAGAGGGTGGAGCTGGGGTGGTGTTCGGCCATGGGGGGGGCTCGGCATGGTGAGGATGGTGGTGTGTTGAGAGAAAGAGAGAGAGAATGAGATATATGGTGTGTATATATATATTAATATATATATATATATATATAATGAGTGAGTGAGAGAGAGAGAGATATTAATTAGAGGGAGAGAGAGGAGAGTATGTCGGCCAAAGGGGGGGGGTGAGCTGTGAAGGGAGTGAGGTGATGGGGGGGGGGGTGTTGGTTATAGGAGAGAGAGTGAGATATTTATTTATATATATATATATATATATATATATATATATGTATATATATATATATAAGGGATATTTAAATGAGATATTATAGAATGGGAGAGAATAAATAGATATTTAAATTTAGGAAAAATAGGGAAATTATGTGGGGTACTCGGGCAGTCATGAAAGAGCAACGTGGAGCTTGGGTTCGGGTTCGGTCGAACCGGGTCGGGTCAAAATAGGACATGGGGCAATAATTGAATTAAATAGGGTATTTATAATCATGGGCAAATAAATAACATACGGGGACTCCAATAAATGGGACACAAGTTTCATGTGGGTAGTAGGCTTCATGTGGGCCAGGTCCGTACTTTGGGTCGACTAGGTTGGATCGATGTCGGGTCCCGAAATTAAATTGGAAATTAAATCAGGTTTTACGATCGAAAATAAATCGGCCTAAATTGACCCGAAAGTTGTGCGAAGAAAAAGGAGCACAAAATGGAGTGTCTGAGTGGGACACGAAGGTCATGGGTGAAGAGCGTCTCGAGTAGATCATTCATGAGAAGTTGGTTCCGGGAAAATGGCTGGTCTGGTGCTCCTAAATTAAAAGCAACGGCAACGTGTAAACGACGATCAAAAATAAAAGTGGGAATAATATTCAACGATTAATTGGTCTAAGTTGACCCGAACTTGCGCGATACAAAAAGAGCACAAGGGAACGAGTTCAAGTGGGACACGATATATCAACGGAAAGATAATCTTGCCTACTTCAAAACCCATGAAGAGAGTTTCCAAGGATTGGCATCCCTGACGCTCCAGAAGTCAAAGACATGGAAAGGTACATTAATGATAAAAACAATTAAATAATATAATATTTATCGAAAACAATTCATTCAGAAAATTTAAAATAGCCCTGAAATTCAGGGGGCTTACAGTTCTAGGACGTGCGTGGGACAGTTCTTCTCATACGGCTTCAACTGCCGGGAAGCAAAAGATATCACCTTATCCCGCTGCATGAGCACACACCGCAAGCCCTGGCCAGAAGCATCGCTGAAGATTTGAAATTCCTCTGTCCCTTCAGAAAGTGCAAGTATTGGGGCCTAAACGAGCCGTTGTTTGAGCTCTTGAAAGGAAGCTTCACAGTCGTCCGACCACTCGAATGTGACTCCTTTCTGGGTGAGGCGAGTCAACGGCGATACAATCTTCGCGAATTCCTTCACGAAGCATTGGTAGTATCCCGTCAAGCCTAGGAAGCTTCGAATTTTGCTAACTGATGCGGGCCGTTTCCAATCAGCAACTACCTTAACTTTCTTCGGATCGACTGCGATGCCCACGACGGAGATGAAGTGCCCAAGGAATGAGACACTGTTCAGCCAGAATTTGCACTTGCTTATCTTCGCATACAACTGATTCTCTCGAAGGGTTTGGAGTACCGTCCGCAGGTGCTCAGCATGTTGCGCTCGATCCTTCGAGTAGACGAGGATGTCGTCGATGAAGACTACTTCAAATTTATTAACGAACGGACGGAACACCCGATTCATTAGATCCATGAAGATGGCAGGGGCATTTGTCAGACCGAATGGCATTACCAAGAACTCGTAGTGGCCGTAGCGAGTGCGAAAGGCAGACTTCGGCACGTCATCTGGCTTGACTTTGAGTTGGTGGTAACCTGATCGTAGATTAATCTTCGAAAACACCGTTGCACCTTGGAGCTGGTCAAACAAGTCGTCGATGCGGGACAGGAGATATTTGTTCTGGACGATGGACTTATTCAATTCTGATAGTCGATGCAGAACCGCATCGATCCATCCTTCTTCTTCATAAATAGCACGGGCGCACCATATGGCGAAACACTCGGACGGATGAACCCTTTGTCAAGTAATTCTTGTAGTTGTGCCTTTAGTTCTTCCAATTCTGTAGGGTCCATTCTGTATGGAGCTTTCGACATCGGCCGGGTGTCAGGAAATGTAAAGATAGTGAACTCTATTTCTCGATCGGGCGGCATGCCGGATAGCTCATCTGGGAACACGTTTGGGAATTTTGCCACAACGTCGGTCTGACCCACGTTTGCACCATCCTGTCGTATGTCATGAACGGATGCCAAATAGCCTTTGCATCCGGAATACAGCAGCTTCCGAGCCAAAATTATCGAGATCACCATGCAGGTCGACGATGCTTTACTACACGAATAGCAGAATTCGGACACTCCTGGTATGCGGAAGGTGACCTTTTTTCCTGCGCAGTCGATGGTAGCGTTGCAAGAACCGAGCCAATCCATGCCCAATATAATGTCGAAGTCCTTCATATCTAGAACTATCGCATCAAGACCGATCTTTTGACCCCCAATACATATGGTTCCTCCCCCGCAGGCTAAATTTGTGAGTAGTGGCACGCCCGAAGGCATACTTATGCTAAGATCGAGGTCTAACGATATTATAGGAAATTTGTGCTCGGCGACGAAGTTCGTCGATATGAAAGTATGCGACGCGCCTGAATCAAATAACACACGAGCAGGTACATTATTGAAATTCAATATACCTGTCACCACTGTGTCGGAAGCGAACGCCTCGTCTCGAGTCAGGGCGAAGACGCGTCCTTGAGCATTTGGATGCCGGTCTTGGTTGTTAGGTTGAGTAGGCTGAGGAGGTCGGGGCGCCTGTCCTCGGTTCTCTTGACGGTGTTGTTGTGGCGGGGCGTTACGGTTCAATTTTCGGGGGCATTCTCGTGCTTGGTAGCCCCTTACTCCGCAGTAGTAGCATCCTCCTTCGTGAACAGAATAGTCATTATCATGGTGGCCGTAGTTGTGGCATTTGGTACAAGGAAACGGTGGGGTTCGTCCCTTGTTGCCGCCATGGTTTGGGCGCTTTGATGTGTAGTTGTTACCTCCGGTATAGCTAGGACGTTTGTGATTGGAATTGCGCACAAAGTCTGCAGCAACGAGAGGGTACTGGCTCTCAAGGCGTGTAACTTCCTAAATTCATTTTTGTAGATTTCCTAAATTTTCCTATATTTTTCTTTTCTTGTAAAAGTATCATTTCCTATAAACCTTGTTGGAATAATTCAATTCAATTTTTTATTTTTCCTAGTATTACTAATTACAAAACCCCATCATCATTATTAGCTAATTTATTTCTGTTTACTGGTTAATATTTCTAAACCTATTTGTTTGTTATTACTGATCTCCGTGATATTAGAGATTATTAAATTTTTGATTAGTAACTGGTTTTCTTGATTTAATTACTATTTTGGAACATGATGGTCACCAAGTATATTTTTTAAGTTAAATTAACTATGAGTCACTAAGTATTGGTTAAATGGCAGGATTTATTGAAAAAAGAGTAATTAATTATAATTTTATACTTAGTTGGTAATTGTAATTGAATCTGTTAGGCGGTTATAAATTAATTAACAGATTAACAAAATCTATTTTCTATTTAAATATCTGTTTTCTATTTTGATTTTTGAAAAACTGTTAATTTTTTAATTTGAAATCTGTTGGATATTTTGAAATTTGAAAATCTGTTTACTATTTGATTTTTGAAAATATGTTACTAAACCTATTCTCTACCCCCAGATCTGTGCCTATTTACTACATTGCCATCAAATATTTTAATATAAATTTTTGTACACATCATTTACTGACACATCACATCATTCCACTGACACGTTTTCTAATACACTGTGTTCTCTCTTTCTTCCTTTCTCTCTCCTGGCCGACCCCCGACCATCCTCCGTCGTGCACCACCGCCTCGATCGGAGCCGACCGTCGACTGTTCGCCGTCGCCTCAATTGTACAGCACCTCGACTGCAGTGCAGTCTCGGAGACCGTGTTGCCTCTTTGCCATCCGCGCTGCCTTCGATCCACGTGCCATCACTTAGCCATCCGTGCTGTCCCTTTGAGAAGCACGCCGCCCCTTCGAGACTCGAGCGGCCATCTCGAGTCCCGTGCAACCGAGCCCCGAGGAGACTTCGACGTAGCCGCCGAATCCCCGAGCCTTGCCGAGCTGGGATCTAGCCACCAAGCCGACGAAGCCATCACCGGAGTTCGAGGCTAGCCGCTGTCGAAGATGCCGACCGGAGCTCCTCATCGATCTCGACGGCCGAGTTCGCCGCCATGCCTGGATCCTTCGCTGTAACTCCACCTTTCTGATAATTAAAAATTTTAAATATTTTATATTATTGATTAATAATTGGAAGTTTATATATATTAAATATATGAGAAGCAATATATATATATATACTGTTTCATTTTATTATCATTATTTTCCATAATTTTCAAAATATGTGTTGTTCCTTGAAGTTATTGGTAAATTCTTTCTTATAATCATCCTAAGCCTATTTTCATCTAAGCCCATTCTTCTATGGCAGCCATTCCTTCTTATTTAACTTGGCCTATTCCTTCTTATGTAACGCAGCCATTCTTTTGTATTAACTCAGCCCATTCTTTAGAATTCTTCTGATGAGGAAGAGGACTGTAGCAATTCGAAATTCTAACGGATTCTCCTTCCTCCTAACAAACTTGTCAGAACAATTTACCGCCAGTAGGTTAGCCTAATTCCCACGCCACTACTCCTATCCACTCTATAAAATCCCTTCCTCTCCATCTGTTCTAGCAATTCTTCAACAATCTCAGCAATGATGGCGACTCTCTCCTTCGATGGACAGTAGGCAGGACGACAGATGTCGACAGTGTTCCAAGCAATGATGGCGATCGAGTGATCATCTCAGTAAGCATCTCATCTGTTCGATCAAACTCTATATTCATAATCAAGCAATTTCTTAATTCTTTTTCCTTGAATGATCGAATCTTGTAGGAAATTGGTTCGTGATCAATTGATCAAACACTCCTCCCCTGTTTAGAACAAGAACAGTCGGTGAGTTTCCGATCTAAGGATTTGAATCTCGAATTTATAAATAATAGGATTCCACTGTAATTGATTCTCTTCTCAGAATCCTTTGTGTAATAGATCAACGGATCGTGCTTCATTGGACCAATCTGAACGTTGAACAAATTCCTTCCGTAAGTACAACTGATTCCTGATGATTCCTAACTAACTCAGAGTTATGATACTCTTCTTCATTTTTCATGATTTATGTGTTTGTATGAATGTGTGACCAGAAATTGATTGTTCTTGGAATGAGAAGTTTGGATCCGATCTTCCAAACTCCCAGTTCTTCTCCTGGACACAATTTATACCAGGTAATAAATTGTTCCTGACGAGTGATATTCTGGGAATTCATCCAGTTAGTAAAACTAAATTAGAACTAGTACTTAGAAACTGAGATTTCCTTATTCAGGACATCTGAATTTTGAATCAGTGATTCAGCCTATCTAACCTTAAGGAATGGAATTAGGAGTGGGTTTAGTTATTGAAGCGAGACTTCATCTCAGTGTTAATATTAAATTGCGATTCATATGGGTATTTGTCATAAGTAACCAAGGCTTCGTACCATTGTTCAGAAGTTTGGATAACCTGAAATTTCATATTTAAACTAAGGCCTATAATTTTGATGTCTGATTAATATCTGTTGGTGATGGTATTTCCATGTTATGCATGATGCAGGATGAGTGAATGGGACAGTAGGCAAGACTGTCCTGTTCAGGAATCATCTAGCTAGACTGAATGATTAAACATCACCTGGGATTGGTTACTGAACCCTTCTCAGTATTTTGAGTGATATTAAACTGTTATTGGTAACTATCCTGATGAAGAACTGAACCTGGGACTTGTAAGAACTGATATAGTTAAATTCTATTTTTTTATTGAACCTTATCTGAGTATCCTTGGTAGACTGGGAGTTTATGTCCTGATTAGGACTGAGTGATATGGATACATTGTACATTATCCTATCACTGCTGCTGTACTAAAATGGAGAAATATCTAAATATTTGAAGGACTGAACAGAGTGTAAAAGAATGGGACCAAATTCTATTTCTTTAACCTTGAGTTGTAGTAAACTGAACTTCAAGGCCTAGCTAGATAAGTCTTGTTGGTGTTTGGATTACATTGGACTTGATATGGGATTTGGCCATTAGAATAGAATTGAACCAACTTGGCAAACACTGTATTTCTGTATCAATGCAGTATAGGTTGAGTTTTTCCCTTATAGGTTCAGGTATCCTG
Source organism: Iris pallida (assembly GCA_029216955.1). NCBI lineage: Eukaryota > Viridiplantae > Streptophyta > Magnoliopsida > Asparagales > Iridaceae > Iris > Iris pallida. Next base: position 17,761 of record JANAVB010024093.1, read on the forward strand.
TAAAAATATATACATTGGTGTTGAAATGGTGAGCTGGAATCATGAGCAGTAAACCAAGTGGTACTGATCAAATTCCAGAGTTGAATGATCATCTTATTTAGGATCAAGCTTACTTAGGATTTGAATTATAATTAAAATTGACTGGACAAGGATTGGTTGAACTGTAGATAGGTATGGACAAGTGAACTGGTACTCTAATCTGAGACTGTAGGACTGATTTTAGATTGAGGTATGGACTGAACTTCTCAGTCCTGTTAAGGACTGAGACAGGGGAGTTTTCTTATTAGGTTGATTATCCCTATGGTATGATGAGTAGCAGGGGGTACTATGGAATGTATAAGGATTATTTCAGGATGACTGATAAGGTGTAGGCTATAGTCTTGGACTGATACCTGAAGGATTTAGGTTTCATTGGACTTAAACTATTTTATCACAGTAACTTGAGCTAGGGTTGATTCTTTGATCATTGCATAGAGGACAGATGAGTTGAAATCAGTTTTTCCATTGTGACTGATTGATACCTGCAACTGGGAACCATTACAGAGCTGAACCATCAGCCAGTTGTAACAAATTGTCCCCTGTCCTATTTAGGACTGTATAACTTAGACATTTAGATACAATGGTTCATGTCTTAAGTAGACTGGAATGTTCAATAATGAAGACATGGTTCTGGTTTTAAGTTGTGACTATAAGCACATATCAGTCACAAATGTTGACTGAACCAGTGTTCAGTGTAAGCAGGCTGTTTAATCAATTTAAGGTTGTGTATAGACTGGTTATATCCTGAGTTTGGACTAGGGATTCAGTTCCACATTAGGACTGAATTGTCATAATGCCCTGTTAAGGGTTGTGTAGGGTTGTCTACCAATTGATAGATTACCTTTGTATGGAATATTACTCTTTTAACAAATGCTTGTTTAGGATATTGCATAGTTATAATATAATGTGACTAGTATTATAGATTTAAGGAAGTGATTAGCTAATGTTTTAGTCTAAAAACTAGATTATATAATAATCACATCTATAAGGTAGATTGTATTTATCAATTGGAACCTAGGATTGTTTTAGTGATGTTAGACTTAAATATCAACTTTACATTGTTGACTTATCAACTGTAATTATAAACAGGAGGATTCCCAGCTTTACTACCCTTTCTCGATCACCCGGAGCAAGGCAAGTATACTCCTCGGATTTGTTCATTTTTCATGTCTTGCATGTTCATTCTTGAATCTCCTTGATTGACACAATGTATCACGATATTGTCTGGTTTCATGTTCCATGTATTACTTGCGTCTGGGAGGGGAAATATTATAGATATGTGATCAAATCCTGTTACTACTCATGTGAATAGCTTGGGTCCCGCACCGTGCACGTGGGACCAAAGCCGTACCATTTCATGATCATTGCATCTACCCAAGCCGATCATAATCTAGATGTATTTCATTATTGTACATGTCAGGATTCAGGTTGTATTTCATGATTCATGGTTGTATTTTATGTTCAGGTTGTACTTCATGTTCAGGTTGTATTTCATGTTCTGGACTCATACCATGTTCCCTGTTTTACTTTCAGTATTTCCTGCTCAATTTCATGTCTTGTCGTATTTCCTGTACTTTACATATATTCCTGTTTCTTGCTCATACCATTATGTACATGTTAATTTCCTTAGATATACTTAGCTCCGCTCCTGACTAGAATATGTTGCAGGTGAGTTGGAGGCTCTATGCGACACATACTATGGCGAGGAGCCTATTGATGCAGGAGAGCTAGCTGGTGCAGCTCTTGACTTAGAGGCTGCAGAAGTCTAGAGCTTACCATTAGTTTTCCATATTATTTTTCTTGTATTGAGACTAGTAGACTTACTTTCATTTGCTGGAATGTAATAGAATTCTGATACTTGTACTTTTACTCTGGGATACATTTATAGATGCTGTGTTTTCATACTTGTCTTGATATCTGGTTAGTTTTTCTAGATTGCTACAGCTTACTTTGTTGTGTCTAACGACAAAGGCTGGGCGTGTCCGACTCGTGTCCGATTATTCGGGAACGGGTCGTGATAGTCGCCCTGCCGTGGATCGACATCCCCGACCGGCCGGTGAGCTTCCCCCTTCGATCTTCTTGACCCCCCATTTCTTTTTGTTTTTAGGGATTTCTTTTAGGGTTGTATTTGGGATTTCTAGGGTTCATGAGATCTGGAAGTGAAGATGGAGAAGGGAAACTCTGTGATAGATGTTGGTTTCTAGGGTTTATGTTCAGGAAGGAGATGACGAAGACTGAGAGGCTATGGAGAAATATTAGGGTTCTTCTCGTGGAAGATGAAGTTAGAGATGGGGAGTGATCGTCTGGAAATCATTAGGGTTAGGGTTTGTTTTTGAGTTCGGAAAGGAGAAGGCTAGTCGGCTAGGGTTTACATAGGAAGAAGAAGGTTGAAGAAGAAGGTTAGGTCGGGCTGGGAAGGAACCTATGGATTAGGATTAGGGTTTTCTCAGGCTGGGATGCTGGAGGAAGAAGAAGGGGGTCCTGTCGGCTAAACTGAAATATGAGAGGAGAGAGAAGAAGAGTGGGATTATATTGTTAGGTTGGAAGTTGGGTCGGGTCTTTGGGCCGAGAGAAGTGGGCTGTGAATGAATTAGAGGAAATTAATAGATGGTTAGGTTTGTTTAGACAGTGGGCTGGAAAAATGGACAGGCCGGTTGGGCTTAGAAGCTGGCTGGGTTCATTTATTACTTTTTAGTTTGTTTAATTTTGTAAATTGTTTTGTGGGCTGGTTGCTTTGTAGGCTGGACTGTAGATGGACCAGGAAATAGTGAAGGACAGTAGCAGATTTTGTGAGTTTGGGCTTCTTATTAGTTAGCTTGATTATTATTATTTTTAGCATGTTTTGGTAGCAATAATTTTAGTAATATATTACCATATTGTAATAGTGCAAGCATTATTTAGAATGCTATTAGAAAAATTTTAGTTTTCAAGAAATTCTAGATATGGTTATCAAACAAATAATTTTGCTAGTATTTCTTGTTATATAAAATTAATAATATTTTATTGTGTAAATTGCTAGTTATCTAAAACTCTAATTATTATATAGTGTTACTTGTATAAATAAATAGTTTTAAATATTTTCTACTCTAAAGGTCATTTTGATTTTACAAATTATTATATTCTAAATTGTCAATTTATTTCTAAATAAATAAGTTAAGATATTTTAAATATATATATTGTATATGTAAAAGTGGTTAGCATTTATGGTTTTAAAATGTTTTGATATAAATAATTAGTATTTATTCAAGTTGATAGTTAAGTAAATATTTGGCTTAATTTTGTTAGTATTAATTACTAAATAATTTACTAGCGAAATGTTCTAGTATTTTCTAAAATGCTACATAGCTATAATTATTACTTTGCTAATAAAATGTTTCCAAATATTTCTAAAAATATATAATATATGTTTTCATGAGTATTTATGGTGATTAAAACTATAATATTTTCTAAATATTTTTAACTTGTTCTTGTCTAGAAATAGTTGGTTTATCTAAGTTAGATAGCTAATGTCATTATTCAAACCCTAATAACTTGTACAAAATATTACCAGGTGACTTACAACCATGCAGTATTACTCCCGTGCTTCCAAGGCGAGGCAAGTACACTGACTCGACTTGTACTCTGTATTTCTGTCTTACCTTCATGTGCCATGTTCTCATATCGGACACGAGATACACACGATTGTCTTGTACATTGTTCATTGCTTGTGAGTCAATGTTTATTGCGGGGATTAGGGAAAATATTAGCTTTTGTGTGACCACATCCAACATAGGTATTGTGGATAGCCTAATCGTACACTTCACGTACGATGAAGCCGGACTTTGTAGAATTGATTGACTCATTGATTGATTGTGCTCCCTAGCCGGTCACACATTAGTTTAATATTTCAAATTGTCACACTTGCATATTGATTGTCGTGTTCATTGCCTTGTGTAGAAGCATGGAATTTCAGAACCAGAAATCCTATGCGCCTAACACTACATGCGCCAGGAAGATCAGATGAAGTACTTGGCACAGCAAACGGCAAAAGCTTAGACATTAAAAGAAAATTTTTATTTCATATAAAAGTCTATAACATGTCTAAAAAAGAAAAGAAAAGACCCTAAGTCTACAGCCAGGCGCAGCAACCACCATGCGCTCTCAAACGGACGCATCTCGCCATGCGCTCTCAAAAAGGCGCATCTCTTCAGCGTCTGAGTCAGGCACATCTTTTCGGCGTCTCAGTCAGGCGCATCTCTTCAAGAGCCTCAGTTATGTGCATCATGAAGTCTCAGTATATGCGCCTTACCTCGACCCGATCAAATGCTTCGACAGATGAAGCATTTATTGAGCAGAACGAGGGTGGGCAATCAACCCCCTAGCTGGAGGAAGAGCTCTCCAAAGCCCAAAGGAAGAGGAGAGCACCACAATTGATCCGCGACAAAAAGAGGCTTTCAACACAACCAGAATGGGCAACACCCACTCTGACAGAGGAAAGAACCTCAAAGCCGGGACACCACAATTTTGATCTGCGGCTCTTCCAGCATAACGGAGATGAGGCTCGAGCATCCTGATCTTTGGATGCAACAGGCACCTTTCGTCTGCCTCAGAAGCCTTCGACTCCGACTTTTGGATGTAACAGTCACCTTCAAGTGCATCAATGAAGACAATGCGTCGCATCTTCACCCTCGGGAATATCTCGTCAACAGAATATGCTCGAGCAAACAAATTCATTTCGGGAAGATGTGAGAGAACGAAAAGCAAACTCTCTCCTTGCCACTATTTATAGGCCGGGCAAATCAAACCCATGCGCCAAGTGGCGGGCTCTTCGAATCCCGTGCAATGAATTTGTATTAATTGTGATGAACCCGACGCTTCGAATTCGGCCAAGTCAAAAACGGGTATTTAAAGCACTCGAAGAACGTAACAATCGGGCCAATAAAGACGTGTCATGCAAACGGATGCGCCGGTCAGACCACGCATCATACTGACGCGCCCACCAGCACCAAGCACCTTATAAGGATGCGCCCATGCGTCCCCATGCGCCTAGTGGAACATAGATCAACGCGCTCACTCAATAGCCCATCACCTGTCAAAGAACATTAAATGCTGAAGTCTGACACAATAGTAGCCAGTCCCCAAGGACTGAACAGTTGACAGCTTTTTCAGAAGACGAAGCGTCATTGACGTCGGTATCATCATTACTTTCCTCCGGCGGTTACAAGCCATGTGGCCTCCCAACCATTTTGCATGCGCCTCCACAGCCATGCGCCCAAATCTCTGTATGCGCCTCAAAATCCATGCGCCTCAGACTTTTCTCTGATCCCTAAAGACAGAAGTCAAAGTCACTACTGAAGCCTCGCATGCGCCTCAAAAGCCGTGCGCCCAGACTGGTTCGTGACTCCTAAAGGTTACAAGCCAAAGTCTCCTCATGCGTCCAATCCCAGGCGCATCATATCAGATCACTCCCCACCAAATCCGAGATCTCCGAGCCTTGGACCTACGACACGTGTCCTTTGAGTCGATTCAGCCTAAGAAAGGGTACTAATCACCCAAGATCTCAGCAACTGAAAGATCCTTTCCATTACTACGTGTCAGCTAGACCGCAGCCCACAAAGGCAACAAGAAGGGTTCAACTCCTCAATCAGAGCACATCGTCCATGCGCCTCCATCAGCAATCACCACGTGGCATCCACACAAACCGGTGCATCCTACATATGCGCGCATGAGTAGCCAGCCTGCAGACTATAAATAGAGGGATCATTTCCTTCTGAAAAAGGACGGACCTACGAACACACACACAGAGGGGCAGATACAGACACTCAACGTCTTCTTCCTCTCCGTAACCTCCAGCACCTAGAGCAACTCAGACCTTCAGAGAACCGATAACCGTCGTCAGATCATCAACGGAGTCAAAGCATTACCACTCGCTCCATCGGTACAAGGGACCCAGCTATAAACAAAAGTGTACTCCTAGGACTACATCTAAGTCCTACATTGTAACACTGTTCTGTTTGTAATTGAAATTACAATCAAAAGATTTTAATGGCAAACAAGCTGGCGACTCTGCTGGGGACCTCTTTCTCCTCCATCGAGAAAGCTGTATCGCAATCCGACGACGTGAAGGTGGGCTCCTCCCACAAGACGCTGGTCGTATGTCTCAATCAATAGGCGTATGAGGAGTTCATCTCTGAAGTTAGCACAAGTCCTTCGAAGCGGCTGCCAAAGCCAAAGAAGACTCGCCAAGTCTGGGTGTGCAAGGTCGAGGCCCCTGGCACCACCACTAAAGGGGATGCGCCGATGTAGTCCACCCTTCTCGCTGACGACCTCAGCAGCCAGGATGCGTTCACCTGTGCAGCACATCTCTCGGGAAAGCATGGTGCTGACCACATTCCCCATCCATCTCCTTCTCAGACAAAAAAGATGCGCCGACGGAGCAAGGACGCAGCTAATACCCTGCGCATCACCTCTGATGCGCCACAGAAGGCATCTGTCTTTGACAGACTCACTCGCTGTTGTGGCGAGGAGAATTTGGAGTCTGAGTACTATGCACCCTAACAGGCTGGTACGAAGAGGTCCAAGACAGCACGGGCCATGCGCCTCAAACATGCTATGCCGACAGCAAACCAGGAGCATGCGCTCATAATCATGCGCGCTGCTGATGGTAAGCTATATAAGGTCGACTCGGGTGCTTCTGCGCCAGAAATGAGCCGACCTTCAAAGTCCTCGTCTCACTTGGGTGCATCTGCTGCGTTCGCAACCAAGTCGAGCAAGGCAAATCCTGTGGTCTTGAACTCCCGTGCCTCCATTGGTTGTGCGTCTGACGTTCGTTCAAGTCACTATAAATGTTGTTCCCCCACTACTGATCTGAGCACATGTTTTACGTTGGATCAGGGGGCGCAACATTCACTTGACCACCACGGTGCTTGGCCTTGCCATGCGCCTGATGGGGGTACGAAGGTGGCACTCTCCCCGAATGATTTGCGTAATGTGACCATTCACAAGCGCCGATCAGGAGAGTCGACTGACAAGCACAATACGCCCTTCACAGGGCACACCTGTGCTGTAGTCACCATCAACTGTTGTTGCAAAACAGCAGTTCCACCACCAAAGCAGTCGGTGTTCCAGCGGCTGCAATCATCAACACCTCTCCAACATCGCCTCGGGAAGAAGGTGTCAGCAGAAATGGAGCCAGAACTACAGGTTGCTTCCTGCAATGTAGTCTCCAACTTTCTATCAATTCGAAAGACGACTAGTAGCTCCTCGACTGTATCCTCATCCAAGAGCCAGCCAAGGAAAGCCAAGACGACTGTCCCGTCCTCTGGAGTGTTTGAAGGCACTCGGAGGAGAAAGAAGATCTTGGAGGAAGCTGGGGGTAGTCAGGCCCTTCTTGATCCGCCTTCTGAAGGTGTAGACGTCCTCCCGGACATAGCTGGGGGTAGCCAAGTCCTTGCTGATCCTCCCGAAGACGAAGACGTTTTCTAGAGTACAGATGAGGCTAGCCACATCCTTCCCGAAGGCGAAGATATCCTCCAAGACATAACTGGGGGTAGCCAGGACGAAGCTCCAGGAGAGGCAACTCCCCTACAGGAGAGTGAGGCCGGGAGTGAAGCCTCAACCGATCCATCCACTTCCAGTCGTGTCATGACAGTATACATGACTGGGGGTGATGTCGAGCCAGATGTGCCGCCAGCAGACCTTGTCCAGCGCATGGATACCTTGGAGGGAGGACTCAAAACCCTCTCTGCCACTATGCAAACACTGACTCAAGCGGTGTTCGAGATACGGCCAGCTTTGGCCAGCACACCGTCTACTGGTCCTGACCCGGGGGCCAATGGAGAATCAAGTATACCCCTTCAACGAGCATCCTTGGATACAGATCGCCGCGAGACACCTCGGACGTCGGAGCCGTCAATTGCTCAAATCCAGGCTGTACCACCTTCTCCAACTCCCAGCTCCACGGAAGACGTGGTTGAGATGATCAGGGACTTACGCGAGCGCTTTGAGTCCAAGAACAGATAGGAGGAGCTCCAGAAGATGGGGATCCCACAACCATACCCCCTCGAATGGAACAAAGTGGTTTATCCTCATAAGTATAAACCACAGACATTGACGCCATACGACAGAAAGGACTCTCCGCGCCGCTATCTGACGTACTTCCAGTCTCAAACGGGACATCTCCCGAAGGAAGACGTGCTACTCACCAGCATATTTGTCGGGGCGTTGAAAGGAGTAGCTTACGACTGGTACTGCAGTCTCCCCGACAACTCCATATCTTCCTTCGACGACTTGACGCGTCTCTTCCTCGATCGTTTCTACGATGGAGGGAAGGACATGACCATGGCGTCCCTCATAGAGATACGTCAGAAGGAGAAGGAAACAGTTCGAGCATTCATCGAACGGTTTCGACAAGCCTGCTTCAGACTGCCCCCGGGCATGCCAGAACATGCGCTCCTCTCCTCCTGTAGCATGAACATGCTGCCTGCGATCAAACTCTGGCTCAACTCCACTCCTCCTCCCGACTGGAGTTTCTTGATCATCGAGGCCGAGGCAGATGAAACGAAGGCGTCCAATGCTCGTCTTCTGGGAGTCAATTTTCCTGCCTTTGAGGATAAGGGAAAATGGCCTGCAGCCAACAACCCTGGATGAGAGACGAAGGGGAAACAGGCATTGACTGTCAATGCCTCCAAAGGTGCATCAGCACCCACTCAGAAGCCTCCACTTGCACCAAGGCCAAAGGAGATTTATTCTTTCAACGATGAAGACACCCTGTAACTCTTCGAGATATTGAAGCAGGGTGATAAGATCAAGTTGTTGGACCCGAAGCATCCCGACGAGGTTGGGAAAGTGGACCATCCGAGGTACTGTTACTACCATCGGTTTGTCGGACATCCAACTAAGGACTGCTACGTCATCAAGAACTACATCCAGCGCATGATCAATGCGGATGTTATCTTCGTCGACTATAAAGAAAAAACGGTCTCGGCCAACCTGGTATCACTCCAATTTGGCACCTTGCCGCCAACCACAACGCAAGATGGTGTCGTCCCCATCCCAAAGGCGACAATGCAGGTGGTCAATCTACCACCTACCCGTGACAACGTGAGTGGACTCATCCCACGCACCACATCTCGGGGAGAGGTCTTATGGGTTCATCCCGATCTCGTCTCCGAGGTTACTCAATCGGGGGTACGCTCTACCTCCAAAGCTAAGGACAAGAAGATCAAGTCTTGCCGTATGGTCTCTTCCTCCGCGGAGGAGGCTCTTCCTGTACAAACCCATTCGCAGCTGAACGTCTAACCCGATGAAGCTGTCGTTGAGGTGGTGCCTTCCTGCACCGCCCCTGCTGCCGAAGAAGGAGGTCCATCCAAGCCTCCAGCGGCCAATAAACCGAAGCATGTAGATGCCCGTTTTGAAAAAGCCTTTGCGAAAGGAGAATGCTTTGGGGCTAGCCAAGCCCCACAACTTCGACATACTGGCACAACTTGCCAGTACTCCTGCCCGCCGATCTCTGTTTGAGCTTCTTCGTCTTTCCAAGGACACTCGTGAAGCTCTCTGTGAAGCTCTGAAGGATGCTGAGTCCTTCATCAGTCAGGTCAAGCAGCCTAAAGAACTTCTGACTACATGTGTGCACTGCCATTGTGTGGAAGAGGTTATCCCCAACATAACCTTCAGCCAACAAGATATGCTGCTCAAGCACAACCGACACAACAGACCACTGTATTACACAGGGTATGTCGGTTCCGTTAAGGTGAAATGGATTCAGATCGATCCAGGGTCTTCCCTCAGCATCATCCCGAAGACACCACTCTCAACACTGGAGATCCCAATGTACCGTCTGGCGCCTTCTAACACTACAATCAGCGGCTTCAATGCTAGCAAAAGTGAATCGTTGGGCAAAATACGGCTGAAGTGTCATATCGGTAACCTCAGAACCGAGGTGACTTGCTATGTCGTGGACGCTGACGTCAACTACAACCTCTTACTGGGTCGTCCGTGGCTGTATGAGTACATGGTGGTACCATCCATACTCCACCAATGTATGAAGTATGTGTCCACCAACGACATCATCCGGACGGAGTTCGTGGACATTGACCCTTTTAAGGGGGTCGAAGCCTACTTTACTGATTCTACCCTGTACAAGTCGCCCGACGAAGGGGAAGCCAATGATGCTGATGACGAAGCAGAAGCGGCAGCAGAGCCGGACATGGAGCCAGAGATGATTCCCGACGCACCTTTGAAAATTTGACTCAAAGGGAAACCGCCTCAGATGCTGCCTCCCATGACCATCAAGCTACCTGGAAAAGCACCAACTGCTCTAGGTAGAACACCTACTGAAGCTCCCTTGAAGATACGGCTCAAAGGAAAGCCGCCCCAAACATCGGTTCCCCTTGTGGCAAAACTATAAGGGAAGGCACCAATCACTGAAGGCGCAGTTGAGGCACCTCTGAAGGTGCGTCTTAAAGGCAAGCCTCCGCAATCATCTGTCTCATCCAAGCTGCCGGAGAAGGCCAACATAGCCCTCTCAGATCCCAAGGTCAAAGCTGCGGTGGACTCTCCCGATCCAACCCTAGTACTCACAGATGAAGAGCTAGGGGAATATATATCTGCGGATGTAGATGCACCCTCTCTGGAAAATATAATCCCGCAGGATAAAATCTCGTGTTTCATCAATAATAGAGTGTCTTTTAATTATTCTAGTCTTCCACATTGGAATGCCATGTATACATTAGATAACGCTCTACGGTCGTTGTAAACACAAATAACGACCGTCAATCATGTAAATCGAGTAGTCCCGTCCCAAGGGGTCTATTTTGTAGTCCTACCACGGAATCGAGACGAAGAATCCATCATCTTCGGCAAAGTCGAGCGTCATCAAGACCTCCCGCTACTCAAGTAAGAACCAGATACCGGCAGAATACAAGTCTATCGGTACACGGACAGGGCAAAGTACCTCATCCAAAAGATGGGTTACGATCTGAAAAGCAACAAAGGCCTGAACTACGACAAAGGTCGGCGTCTTCCTCTCCGGCTCACAACACCTAAAGGAAAGCCGCAGGATTACTATCATCGAACTCGACGGGGGGTAGGCTATGTCACGCCGCCGACAACTCCAGAGAGTTCGGAGGCCGAAGAAGTAGAACATTCTCATTCGTCTGAAGCATCAACTTGGGATTCCGATACCAGTATCGGCTCAGTCTTTAAGAAGGTGCTATCAGCCAACATGGCATCTGCACAATCTCAAGAAGATGAAGGCGAAGACCAAACGCCAGAATTCTTCGAGGAAGAATCTTGGGCTCAACGCCTAGGAGCTCAGTGGGAGTCTCGTTTTGAATTACGCGAACCCCCAACCGAAGACGAAGTCGAGCAGATCGACCTTGGGGATGGATCTTGTTCCAAACCCATCTTCATCAGCAAAAGCCTAAAAGGAGAAGATCGGGAATCTTTGGTCCAATTGGCTAAAGAATATATCGACGTCTTCGTCTGGAGCTACGAAGATATGCCGGGACTTGATCCTCAGATCGCGATGCATAGGCTCAACATCTTACCTGATGCCAAGCCTATAAAGAAGCAGCAGCGACGTTTTCGTCCTGACATCATGAACGCTATCGATCAAGAGGTAGACAAACTCCTGACCAGCGGGTTTACCCGTGAAGAACAACACCCGGATTGGGTGGCCAACATCGTCCCTGTCACCAAAAAGAATGGGAAGATACGGGTCTGCATCGACTTCAGATATCTCAATGCTGCTTGCCCGAAAGATGAATTCCCGCTTCCGATCACTGATGTGATGATCGATAATACATGTGGCTTCGATCGCATGTCTTTTATGGACGGGTATTTGGGCTACAACCAGATCAAGATATTTTTCGATGACGCAAAATACACGTCATTCAGGACACCGAAGGGGGTTTTCTGGTACATAGTGATGCCCTTTGGCTTGAAGAACGCTGGTGCTACATACCAACGAGCTATGAGTACCATCTTCCGTCAACATCTTCGCAAAATAGTCGAATGCTATGTTGATGATATCGCTGTCAAGAGCCGTCTCAAAGGTGATCACCTACAATACCTAAAGACAGTCTTCGATCTCATGCAAGCGCATCAACTCAAGATGAACCCCGCTAAATCCTTCCTTGGGATTTCTAGCAGAAAGTTCCTGGGCTTCATTACTACGGCGAAAGGCATTCATGTCGATCCCGAGAAGACCAAGGCTATCCTTGATATGGACCCTCCGAAGAACCTCCGAGAACTTCGAGGCCTGCAGGGGCGTCTGGCATACATCCGAAGGTTTATAGCAAACCTTTCCGAAAAATGCCAACCCTTCACCTAGCTCATGAAGAAGGGAGTCTCCTACGTCTGGACAGAAGAATGCCAGCAAGCTTTTGACGATATCAAAGCTTATCTGACAAGCCCGCCCGTCCTGGTGGCATCCGTCGTCGGCAAACCATTTCTTCTCTACGTCCGTGCCATAGATCATTCCCTCGGCGCTCTGTTGGCTCAGAACAGCGATGCGGGCTACGAGCAAGCTATCTACTACCTCAGTAGGACACTGATTAGGGCCGAACACCGGTACAACCCCGTTGAAAAGGAGTGTCTGGCTTTGGTGTTCGCCATCCAGAAGATTTGTCATTATGTCTCAGGCCAGACAATTCATATCATCTCCCGAGTCAATCCACTCTGGGTTCTCATGACGAAGCCAGGATCATTGAACTCCCGGCTAGCTACATGAGCGATCCTGTTGACGCCGTACAACATGGTGTTCATTCCATAAAAAGCCATCAAGGGTCAAGCTCTAGCCGACTTTTTAGCCGTTGACCCCATCCCAGAGTCCTCCAAACTCTATGAAGACGTCCCGGATGAGGTCCAAGAATCAAATATCACCGAAGAAAGCTCCGTCTGGCAGATATTTTTTGATGGTGCTTCAAGAACAGGCTCCAAAGGCCAAATCATCGCCGGAGTGGGGGTAGTCTTAGTCTCCCCCGATCAGCTGGTCGTCCAGCGTGCTTACTCCCTTTCGAAGCCGTGCTCCAACAATGTTGCCGAGTACAACGCTCTCATCATGGGACTCCAGCTGGCGCAACAGCTGGGGGTGGACCATCTGGAAGCCTAGGGTGACTCAAAACTCGTCGTTAACCAGATCAGAGGACAATACGAAGTTCGCCATGAAGATCTGGTTCCTTAACATGAAGTTGCATTGAACATTATTTCAACCTTCACCAAGTTCTTCATAGAACACGTACCCCGTTTACAAAACCTGGAGGCCGACGCTCTGGCTGGCCTCGCAGCCTCGTTGGCGGTACCCCTCGGGACTCAGCACTACGTCACGTTAGTTGGTCGAGACTTAGTCTGTCCTAAAAATAACCTATGCTAACAAATGGCCCATGCTATGTCAACAAGTGCTGGTGTTAATGTCCGAGACTGGAGGTTCCCGTTCATCGACTTCGCTGTCTACGGAATTCTTCCAGAAGACCCGAAGGAAGCCGTCTCAGTCAGGAGGCATTCCCTTCGATTCTACTACGATACAGCTACTAAAATACTGTATCGACGCTCCTACGATAGAATTCTCCTTCGATGTTTATCCAACGAGGAAGCAGCCAAACCCCTTCGAGAAGCGCACGATGGAACTTACGGGGCTCATCAACCTGGGCCTAAGTTGCAGGATCGACTGCGACGCATGGGTTACTAATGGCCAACCATGGCAGCCAACACTGTCGACTATGCTAAGAAATGCCATGCTTGCCAGCTCCATGCCGACTTCATCGATACACCGTCGGAACCACTACATCCTACGGTCGCCTCTTAGTCCTTCGAAGCTTAGGACATGGACATTGTAGGATCGATCACCCCTCCTTCATCGAGGGGACACCGTTTTATCCTAGCCATCACCGACTACTTCTCCAAATGGGCAGAAGCAGTTCCACTGGCAGAAGTAAAGAGCTCTAGGGTGGTCAGCTTCATCAAGCACCATATCATCCACCGTTTTGGGGTACCTCGGAGGATTGTCCACGATAACGGTCCACAATTCATCAGCCATATTTTTAGCAGATTCTGTGACAAGAATCACATCCAGAACGTGGCATCGACCGCCTACAATCCGGCAGCAAACGGATTGGCCGAGACGTTTAACAAGACTATCATCAGGCTACTCAAAAAGTTGTGTCATCCAACAAATACGCCTGGGACGAAAAGCTCGACGAATGCCTTTGGGCCTACCGTACAACGGTACGGACCCCGACGGGCAACACACCATTCTCCTTAGTCTACGGGAGCGAATCGGTACTGCCTCTCGAGATCCATATACCCTCACTCCGTGTAGCGATCACAAATCAACTCACAGAGGAAGAAAATCAATGTCACAGTCTGCGAGAACTGGAGGCACTTGACGAAAAATGTCTCCTAGCTCAATAGCGCATCGAACTCTATCAAGCCCGTATATCACAGGCTTTCAACAAGAAGGTCAAGCAGAGGACTTTCCAAGTAGGCGACCTGGTTCTGGCAGTCAGGAGGCCGATGGTGTTGACACACAAAACACCAGGAAAGTTCGTGCCCAAATGGGAGGGACCTTTCATCTTAGAGACGGTATACTCAAATGGTGCTTACCGCCTCGCCCGATCAAACGGGGACTTGTTCATGATGTCCATCAACGGCAAGTTCCTAAAGAAGTACTACTCTTGACATCCTTCAGACACGTACTTCTATCTCTACCCAACAAGGGAGTCTGTGGACCCAATCATCAGGGCTCACGTACACCTCCCTTCCATAAAATCCTACGCTTTCAAAACCCAGTTGTTCCATGGCGTTCTATCCCCCAGTAGAAGGACAACTACGTCCACATTACCTCTGAGTTGCTCCTCTACGCCCTACAAAGCGAAATCCTACGCTCCGTAAGACTACGCTATCCATCATGTTTACCACGTCCACATTACCTCTGAGTAAACATCCCGTACAGACAACCCCTGCGTTGCCGTACATTGATCGCAGAACTTCCATGTCCACATCACCTCTGAGTAGTTCCGCGTACCCCCCAGAAGTCATTTCTACCACGTCCATAACACCTCTGAGTAGGAAGATTCCATCATTTGAACCCTATATTTGCCACGTCCACATTACCTCTAAGCAAACATGTCGGTTCTCCCAAACTTATTATCTGTACCTAAAAACCAAGGTGCGTAAAAGATAATAGGTCCACACAAATCATCCAATTCATGACAACAAGAATGAACACACCATAAAACTCTTCATTCTTTATTTAAAAATAAAGAATTACATCCCCAGCAGGAGTTGCAAATTACACAAAATAACAAAAAAAGGAGAGATTATAATCCCTAAGCATCACCAGGATTGGCTGAAAGCTCTTCGATCCAACGCTTCAAGGCTGCCGCTCGAGTCTCTACGGTCGCCAGAACTCGACGTTCGGCTTCTTGACGTATCATTTCAATGGCCTCAGGAGAAGTGTCATCCTCATGCTTCTCGTCTAACTGTTGCCGCTGCTGGGCCAGGAAAAGAGCCTGGCGGGTGAAAGTCGCTTCCTCCTCCTTAGATGCTACATGTTCAGCTTGGACTCGCTCAGCATCTAATAAGAGTTGGGCCCGCTGGTCTTCAAGGAGGCTAATCTTGGCATTAACCTCCGCTATACTAGCGTCCAACGCAGCTCGCAACTCCACCTTCTCCTGCGTGGACTGAGATAGCCTCTTCACCGCAGCCACAGTTTCGGCCACCTCATGTTCCCAGACAGCCACGATGGCCTGATAAGATGACTCAGTTTCAGCGATCAACTTCTCCTTTTCCGCGCCTATCAGGACAGAGAGATCATTTTGCTGGATACACTGAAACTCGGAAAGCAACTGGTCGAGCTCGGCCACCGATGCCTCCAGAATCTCGGTCATATGATCATGGCCCTGGTGGGAACGTATCAGACCAATGTGAGGGAGCGCCATGGTTTTTGCCGTCGCAAAACTCCTATTTGCATTCATCACCGCCGATACGCCCCTCTGCAACATCTTGTACACCGCCTCAACGATAAACTTCACGTACTCATCCGTATCCGCCAGTACTTGCGGTGTCATAGCAGGGGTTGGAGGAGCTGCTCTAGACGGCAGACCAGAAGAAGACCCGTCGGCTCCGATCTGTAAGGCTGAAACCTCGGCATCAACGGACTCCCCCTCAACAGGGGCTTGAACTTTGCCACTGGCCCGAGGAGCCAAAAGAGCGGAAGGAGCCAAGAGGGGCGTCGATATCCTGCCCCAAGTAGAAGGAGCAACAGGGGGTTCCAGCAAACCCTTACCCTTCCCAAGCTCGGAGGGACCACCAACGTCAGGAGCTATCTCCTCCATCTCCAACACACTGTCAGCAGGCCGCACGGGACCTTCCCCCTCTGACAAAGCAGCGAGATCGGCACTTGTTTCCTGACTCGGCTCCCCTGGAGTCAGGCTCGGCGGACGAGTCTCACCTTCCTCATCGGATCCCTCCGCGGGGATAGAATCTATCGCTGCCTCCTGGTCGGCAGCCACCTCAGCCTCCGCTGCTGGGTCTAGGGTAGGGCTCGACAACGATACAGCCGACCTCCCCTCATCATGACAAGAAGGGGAATCAGTCCTCTCCTCTGTTTCAATCATGTATGTTGCTCCTGCAACAGGCTCACTTATCTCTGGGGCCACGTCATCCAAAGACGACGAAGTCCACTCCACTTCCTCATCCGGAAGCCCCTTATCTACTGGGTCCTCAATGTCAGAAGTCGCCACGGCAGCTTGAACCCTCCCGGGAACTGCTTCAACCTCAGCTTCCCTTCCAACATTATCTGGAGATACTAAAATCTCCGCAGGAACGACATTGTCAGGATTCTCCTCCACGGGAGACATTACGATCGGAGGAATGAGCTCTTCAGATGAGCCCGCCACCTACTTTGGTCTGCTGCAACCCGATTTTGGAGTTCGGGGTCTCCTTTTCAGCGGCTCCTACAAAAAGAAAGCATATGTCACAAAAATGGTAGATCTAACCGGACTATGTGGGACATCCTTACCTCCGTAGGACCTGAGTCTGTTGACACTGCCTGTGACAATGCCTTCTTCTGTCTCTTCGGCGCAGAAGAGCCAGCCTCTGTATCTGCACGTCTCTTCGGCTGATCGGCCGAAGGCTCTACCTGAACCCCTGTGGATACGGTAGGGGTGCCTTGTAGCTCCCCTTCTCGAAAATTTTAAATATTTTATTATTATTTATTTTATTTAAATGGTGATATTTTTTTTAGATTTTATAAAAATTAATTATTGGCTTAATGAATTTTGTTATTATTATTATTATTATTATTATTATTATTATTATTATTGATATTATTATTTTATTATCAATATTAATGAGGTTATTATGAAATAATATTATTTTATTATTATTGGTATCTGTGGTATATAATATGTATACATATATATATATATAAATATTTGTACGTATGTATATGTGCATATATAATGTGCATATATATATTTTTTTTTAATATATATATATATATATATATATATATATATATATATATATTATATATTATTGATATAGAGTAAATGATATATTATTTATATGTGTATTTACGTATTTATATATAATATATATTATATATTATGTGTGTGTGTGTGTGTGTTATATATATTATATATTATATATATATATAATATATATATATATATATA
>JANAVB010024094.1:0-43292 GCA_029216955.1 Iris pallida
GGAGAAGAACAAAGTCCATGCGGCTTGAGAAGAACAAAGTCCATACGGCTGGAGAAAAATAAAGTCCATGCGGCAGCGTTCTAAAGTAGACTTCTACGGCTCAAATACTTACGTGGCTACCTTTCTTATGCGGCTGCGAAGTGCCATACGGCCGAAAACTGCCCA
The DNA here is from genome assembly GCA_029216955.1 of Iris pallida. Taxonomy (NCBI): domain Eukaryota; kingdom Viridiplantae; phylum Streptophyta; class Magnoliopsida; order Asparagales; family Iridaceae; genus Iris; species Iris pallida. The sequence goes on from JANAVB010024094.1 coordinate 166, forward strand.
ACGCTATGCGGCTCAGACGCTCATACGGCTAAGAATTGCACATGCGGCTGCAATGCTCATGCGGCTGCTTTGCTCCTGCGGCTGGAAACTGCTCATGTTCCCTGCCAGAGCCTGCGTAGGCGAACCACGGAGAACCCAAATGTTGCTTCAGCCATAACTTCCTCCAAACAAGTCAAAATCTAACTTTACAAAGGTCAAAACTGTGTAGAATCAAAATTCCTACAATATAGGACCATTGGTTTTCGAAAATAGCCAAGTTTGATAAATCAAAACCATAAAAACCCATAAAACCCTAGATTTTAGGAACTTAGATCTACACAAATCTTGCCATAAAAATCAAAACTTCAAGAACTAAACTTGTAGAGAATGAAGAGAAGAACATTATAGATAAATAATAACAAGAAAATCATGAATGAAAAAAAAATTCTAATCTCCACTTCTGAGCAGGGTGTACTTGCATGTGGAGTGGTAGTTGAGAAAAGTAAATGGGGGAGTGAATGAAGAGAGAGAGTGAGGAAGAGATATTAAATAGTGGTTGGGTTGGTTTAAGAAAACCCTAATCCCTAACCACTAATCTCTATCAATTTCCACTAATGACAAGGCTAAAAAGGCTACATGCCATCATTAATAAATAATAGACAAAATTTATGCACATGCTAAATACAGATACCGTCTACAGAATTCATGAAGATTACGTATATCGGAATCGGGGAGTGACATCTCTATCCTCCTTAGAAAAAGTCCGTCCTCAGAATTTCAGCCAAGATAAAGATAGAGGTATCCAGGCAAGTAAGGTACAATTTCAAACTATGCAAGAGCAATCATTTATCATACATTTCAAAATCTACCAAGGCATGAGGAGAAACATACCTTCTGAGTCGAACAAGTGCGAATACCGAGATTTAATCTCGTCCTCGTGCTCCCAGGTCGACTCTTCCGGAGAGTGATGGCCCCAAACGACATGGACAAGGCTAATAGTCCAATTCTTGAGCACCTTCTCTCACCGGTCCAAAATAGACATGGGTTGTTCCTCGTAAGTTAGGTCGGCACCAACGACTAACTTTGAATGGTCGAGGACATGACTCAGATCCGGGATGTACCCTCGTAACTCAGATACATGAAACATATCATGTCCGCCAGATAGCGAGGGAGGAAGGGCAAGCTGATAAGCAACATCACCTACCCGAGCGAGAATATCAAAAGGACTAACGAATCTCGGACTAAGCTTTCTTCGAGTTCCAAATCTAATGACACCCTGAGTCGGTGAAATTCGCAGAAACGCTTGGTCACTGATACCAAACTCTAGAGGTCTTCGATGCTGATCTGCCCATTGGCGGGTGTCTATCTTGCGGGACTCAAAGCCGCTCTCTGATCAACTTGACTGTTTCTATGGTCTGCGTGATCATCTCTGGTCCCAACAATTTTTGTTCGCCCACATCGTCCCATGCCAAAGGGGACCTTCACTTTCTTCCATATAATGCTTCAAATGACGCCATCTGTATACTTGCCTGATAACTATTATTGTAAGAGAACTCTACTAAATGAAGATGATCATCCCAAGTTCCGCCAAAGTCTAAGGTACAAGCCTGTAGCATATCTTCCAAGGTCTGAACGGTTCTCTCCGATTGTCCATCCGTCTGCGGATGAGAAGCTGTGCTGAACCTCAACTTGGTGCCCAGGATTTGCTGCAAACTTCGCCAAAAGTGAGAGGTGAACCGTGTATCTCGATCTGATACTATACTGACTAGAATACCATGCTGCCTCACAATCTGCTTCATATACATTTCTGCCAGCTGCTCAGTAGACTGCCCTACTCTGAAATGAAAGAAATGTGCAACCTTCGTGAGCCGATCCACGATTATCCAAACCGCATTTCGGCCGGGTCGGAGATCTAGGTAAACCTGTCACAAAGTCCATCGTGATGTGCTCTTATTTCTACTCCGGAATGGAAAGCGGCTGTAAAAATCCTGCTGTCCTCTGCTGCTCTGCCTTCACTTGCTGACACACTAGACATCGGGATACGAATCTCGTTATCTTCCTCTTCATGCCATTCCACTAAAAGTGCTGCTTTATATTCTGGTACATCTTTGTGCCTACGGGATGAATGGAATAAGGTGAACTATGAGCTTCTGACATAACTTCGTGTCGAAGGTCTCCACCGGGTACATAAAGACGATTTCTGAACCTAAGTGTACCATCATCATAGATTACTAACTCCTTTCTGAGACCTGATTCACACTCCGATCGAGCTTCTGGATTCGCGGTTCCTCTGCCTGAGCTGCTCTGATCCTCTCTACAAAAGTGGACTGAATCTGCAAACTGACCATAACTCCCGTATCTTGTGGCAAGATCACTTTAATTTCCATTTCCTGAAGATCTTCTAAAATATGCCTCTGCGTGGTTAGAATGTATGCACCACCTCTCCTGCTCAAGGCATCTGCTACCACATTCGCCTTGCCTGGGTGATACTGAAAATTTACATCAAAGTCTTTCAGTAATTCCAACCATCTTCTCTGTCTCATGTTCAGGTCCTTCTGGGTAAACACATACTTTAAACTCTTATGATCAGTGTAAATCTCCACTCGATCCCCATATAAGTAGTGCCTCCATAACTTAAGCGAGAATACTACTGCTGTTAATTCCAGGTCGTGAGTTGGATAGTTCTTCTCATGATCTCGAAGCTGTCGAGATGCATATGCTACCACCTTACCATGCTGCATCAATACACATCCAAGCCCCTTCCCGGATGCGTCACAATATACTATAAACCCTTCCGATCCTACTGAAAGTGTCAAGATCGGGGCTGAGATTAATCTCTTCTTCAACTCTTCAAATGATGTCTGACACTCTGTCGACCAAACAAACTCTGCGTCCTTACGCGTCAAACGCGTCAAGGGTGCCGAAATATTGGCAAAGTCTGCCACGAATCTCCTGTAGTAACCTGCCAATCCCAAGAAACTACGCACATCTGCTACCGTCTGTAACACCCAGTTTTTTAGGTGAAGGCAATTTTGAAATTTTGTAATTATAATTATTATTTATTGATAATTATTTCATATTATAATTTTGGGTGATTTTTAATCATTTTTAAACTATTTAAAATTATGACTTGTGATTTTGACATTTTACTATTGTTTGGTTTTAATTTCGAGGAATTTGTCACCCCCAATTTTCAGGAACAGGGGTATTTTTGTCATTTTATATATTTGAAATATTTTTAAAATTTATTTTATTATTTATGATATTGTTTTGGGGTTATTTGAGTCGGGTTCGAATTTCAGCTCAATCCGACTTGAAACGGGAACCCGAGGGTAGTGTTGACTTTAGTGGACCCACACATTAGTTAGCCATGGCCCACATGATAGAAATATTTTAGTTAGAGGTTAGACTAATTATTATGGAGAGGGTTAGTGTGATTAGAGACTTTAGAATGACTAATTTAGCCCCAACCAATTAGCCCTTTCCTAATACTAATAGAATAGGTTAGTGGGAGCATTTTGGACCTTACCAGAATAGGACAAATAGCTCCATATGGCCAGCCACTTTGGGAGAGGATAGGCTCAAGTTCATTTCATTATTCTTATCCACACTCTCTCTTGTTCTTCCCCAAATTTCTAGAGAGCAATCCCTAGCAATTTCTCCACCAAATCCTTCCATTTCGCCATCAAATCTTCTTCTTTCCTTCTCCATTCTAGCCAAGGAGGAAGCTACCCAAGTTTGGGAGGATTCGGAGCTCGTTCGTGTCCTTTTGGAATCTCTACGTGTCGGTGTCGCTCCGGGAAGACTTTTCTTCGATTCGATCTACCGGGAGGTATAAATCCCTTCTCCTTTTTATTTCCTCATGCATATAGGTCTATTTAGAACCCATAGGAATGACTCCCATGTTGTATCTCTATTTCATGTCCATTTTGTGTCCATTTGGAGGTCATAGGAGTGTCCTTTGTGTTGTGGTCGTGTCCATGTAGGAAAATCCCAAATTTGGATACACTGTGTTGTTGTTATGTATGAATGAATTATTATATGTTTAATCTCATATTTTTGTATTGGAGATGTGTTCTATAGTGTCTCATATACATATATATTAGTGTAGAGAGTGAGTTCTTGCTATATTATGTTATATACTTGTGTTCTTTTGTCTCAAACTACCCAAATTCGTCATAATTTTAATCCACGTTTTTAGTAGCAATAGCAACTTAGAAATAACATAACTTTTAGGTTAGAACTCCGATTTATCTCTCATTTTTTTAAAAGAACCGTATCGAAGTTAGATTTCCAAATATATTTTAATAAGCCAAATTCTTTCTGTAACTTTCTATAGAATTATTTGAGTGTCAGCTGTACGAAAGACGAACGTGTTTCGGTATTTTCGCGATTTCGGGAGCTTACGGACACGAAAATGCGATCCGTTTAAAGTTTCAGAAAGCTAACACGAAGAGCTACAACATACTTTAATCCTAGAATTTAATGAATGTCCAATTGGTATAGTATTGGTTTTAAGTAGAAGAGTGACTATACGATATATGCATTTTGTGTAACCTATGAGCCTACGTAGTATGGATATTAAATGAATATAGAGTATGTAATGCATGATATGTTAGATAAATAAAATGATATATATATGATATATATTCTCTTTACATTAATGTATATATATGGTTGAATGCAAGCATGTAGGAATGCTATTAATATAATGTATATAAGCAATGCATGAATGAAAGAATGATATACAATGTATGCATGAAAGTATATAATGAATGCTAGATATGAATGCAAAAAATATATGTAATGATAGATATGAATGCATAATGTATAAATATTTAATATAATATATAATGATAACATGTATGGTAATGTAGAGTATATGATGCAAGCAAGAATGAATGGAGGAAATACATGTATATAGGTAATATAGAATGTAATATATGAAAGGAATGAATGATATATATAACATGGTATGTAAGGTAATACAAGGTATGAAATATATGATGTGTGTATGTTTGTATGTCTCTATGTTAATGTATGAAAATATATGAATATACAATGTATGCATATGTATAAAACATGTAGGTAATGCATAGATGCATGAATGAAATGAATGTTTGCAATATGTTAATATAAATACAAGTATCTAATATGCATGAATATAAGTATAATATAATACAAGTATACATGTATATATCATGTAAATGTAATATACATGATATGTATGTATGCATGTATACAAGGTAAGTATGTATGTATGTATTTCTATAAACTGAGTTAACCTATAACCTTTTCCACACATGCATTCATACACCCTTCGACATCATGTATCCCATGTCACATACACCTACCTATCCCTAAATTTTAGAACATTAACACATATCCTTTCACACACATGCCAAACACACACATACTCACTTACTCTTTTACCTCTCTTTCTCTCTCTCTATATATATATATATATATATATATATATATATATATATATATATATATATTTATGTGCCTATATATATAGCTTTCCTATATATATCTATGTATCTGAATATGTGAATGTGAATAATATATATACATTATATGACTAAGTTTGTGTGCCTTGTTAGCTTATGGTTTAGTTTTGTGCTTGGTTTAGCAAGTAACTTAGGCTATGAGTTAGTAGCTATCTTGGATACTTGATTTGCATATACTTAGTTTGTTTAGACCTAGAATAACTTGTTTGACCAAATTTAGACTTGTTAGACCTAGTTTGACCATAGTTGACCTAGGTTTGACTTTCAGGGTTGACCAAGTTGACCAAGAGTTGACTTTGGTCTAGATTGACCTAGAATCATGTAGAATACATAGTAGAACTTCATATTATTATTTTGGACTTGTTGTGACTTGTGCTGTTCTGATTAGGAGCCTGACACCTCTCATCGGACAGTATATTTACTTTGGACATTCAAACATCAGGCGAGTATATTCTCTGATAATTCTCTCATTTATTTGTGAATTATTGTACTTCAGTTCTAGTTAGTTGTATGTGATTCTCTGTTACAATATGTACAGATATTTCTGGATTCATGTATGCGACACACATACCATATTGTCTGGCCTCTATTACTGGTATCATCATGTTTGGCTTCTATTATTGGAATCACCTACTGGAATCACCTTGGAATCACTTGCTGGTATCATCACGTTTGGCTGGACTCATCTCGATTCTTGTGTCGTATTCTGGATTCACTTGTACTTGCTGGAAGGGAAAATACTTGAGTAAGACATGTGGACATACCCCAATTCTGGAATCACCCCACATGTTGGAATCTACTGGAATAATAGCCATCTCACACCCGGCCGAGTGTGTGATGTGTCGGATTACCTATAGACATTTATATGTCGATCTCGGTATTTTAAAACACACTGTTAGAGTATTGTCTGGACTCACCCTGGAATCTTTGATCACTGACTGGAATCATCTCATACCGGACTCATCTTGTACTGGAATCACCTGGTATCAGATTCATGTTGTCTGAATTTACATTGGTCTTACACTTGTTTACATTTACTGTCTGGACTTATATTATGTTATCCTGGTTCAGCTAGTTTCTATTTACAGTCTTTATTGCCATGATTCTTCTCTTGTTTAGTTACTTACTTTTCTTGCACTATATCTGTCTTTCTTACCATCACCTGAACATAAACTGCCATGTTCATCAATACAACTGTCTATAACTGCTTTATAGTTCTCTGTCATTTACTTGGGTTTTCTAGATGAGATTGTGCTCATTCCTGTCCTGACTGGACCTGTTGATAAATTTTACAGATAGTCTGGAGGTTGCCTGCTAGCCTAGAGGAGACACAGTAGAGGTTGTATAGTTAGTTATTTCAGTTGTATTGAGTTGTATTTATTCTATGGATTATTGTATTGAGCTTTGAGATATTTTTTGGGTTTGTGTATCTAGACACTTAGACTTCTATCTGCTGTATCTCTTTTGGATTTCATGTTTTACCTATCTTTTATCTTGCTCTACCTTAGTTGTGATTGAGACTGTATCTGCTATGTCACCTCCATTCGGAGAGTATATACTGTACATGTACCTTTATATTATTAGTTGTTTGACCTAGGACAGCGTTCTACCGCCGACACTGCGGCATAGGCTGGACGTACCCACGTCTCGTGCCCTTACTCTAGGGTGCGGGTCGTGACACATTTTTAGTGGTGGCCCATGCAGGTAGAGTTTATGTAGTGGTATTCAAACTGTGTATCACTACAGCCTGCAGTAGGATTAGGATATTTTTGGAGGTACTCAATCACATTAGGAAAAACTCTTAATCCGATTCCTTTTGTCTAAAATTGTTGCTTATTGACTTCTCTTGAATATAAACTATTCTCCTTGAATTTTCGCTTCATTCTTAGAAATTGCTTCTTGTTTTGATTTGTCTTCATGATGGTTATGAAGACACGATCTCACCATTTCGGTTCGAGGGATACTATCGAGAGGCTGGCCACCTCTCGTCCTGTTCATCAGGGCCTCGAGATCGCAGCTTCTGTTGTGCCGACTCAGGTTGGCATTTCTGCTACATTGGAGGTGCACCTCCGTCTGTACAGAGACTTTTCTCTTCGTTTCCGGTTTCTCTCAGTAGCAGCGATTCATGTAGCTTCAGCAGCAGAGATTTGTGCAGTATCAGCATCAGGCTGGAGGAAACCAGCAGGGTGAGCTATCGTCAGGACAGTCGAGGATGTACAGATCGTTGGAAATCTTGCTGCAAGTTCCGTTCTTCTCAATTTCATTCCCGCAATTGTCTTTTATAATTACCTTGAAATTCGATTCCATCTGTTCCTTGTTGATTGATTAATTTTGTCATGTTACTCCTTTGTTGTGTTTGTTTTTCTTCTGAGAAAATCATATGGGCTAGGTTGCCTAAATTATGGGATCTAGAATCCTCGATAGTCGTGTTAGTTGGCATAGTGAGGACATATAGTCAGATTTTGGATGTATTCTCGGGTATGGGAATTTAAGGTTTTTGCCGTCACATGCGGCAGTGCGAAAATTTTAAATACCATGAACCTAGAGGTTCGTACCTTAGTCAAGGACTCTGTGATTATCGTAGCCTTGCTCACTAGCATGATGAAGACTCTGGACAATATGATTTTGGACAGACGCATATGATTAACAGATTGTATCTTGAGAAGGTTTAAACATCATACCCTTTTGATTGTTATAAATGACTTAGGAGTAGGGATATTTAGTTTTGTAGAGCTCATTCATAGGTAGTTCCTTCATAATATAATGGTATGATGACTTTTAGAGTGTCTGTACCCTAGAGGTGATAGTTAGCATTGGTGTTAAAATAGTAACCTATTGCAGATAATTCTCCTGTTATCTATAATACCAACCAGTTACACATAGGATGTTAGTATACCTTACAGCCTTGATGATTATTACTACTTTCCCTTACCTTTTCCAGTGAGGCACCTGTCACGCCCCGACCCGGAATTACCCGAATTATCGTCCTCGCAGGGGGCGTGCTGCCGCATGAGCCTGGAGTTACGCTCGTGCAAGACAAGATGACAAGTTCTCAAATGGTTATCTTTTGATTCGATATTTAACAACGAAAGGAAACAAAGTATACGAAACAATTCTCTTTATTGATATCCAAAACTGAGATTACAATGGCTTTCGATAGCCTAACAATATATGCCAGATTGGCTACAACACTCAGGTTCTCTCTTGCCCACAAAGGATTTCACCGTTCCATACATCATGCCTTCTATATCTCGGCCGCATCAATCCAGCTGCGTAGTCCGAGCGTCAATACGATAGCATGCTTCAATGCGCTTCGACATCCCAAGCCTTAACACGTTCAAACAACGCTTCGCCGTGAGCAATCCATTCCCTGTACCCTGCATGAAGCTGGTGGGGGATCAGTACGTTCGTCCTCGCATGTACTGAAGCAAAGATCATCTTTCCAAACTGACATTTTAATCTTTATGTTGAATCATGCAACTTAGCTTATGATCTTGCTATGTTCTCCTTAGGGTCAATTTTATGGCATATTTGAAAGCGTAAACATGTTATCATAGCAGCATGTTATCGAATTGAATAGGCAAGCAAACAAATAATCTCGTGTTTGATTCGTGACTTCTTACCAAGTCGACGCACTCGCCTTTGCACCGACGCAAGGTGAATACGTCGCATTCCTTCCCTTTCATGTTATATGTGAATCTCTAAGCAGGATCTCTATGCGGGACGCATCTGCGCCTACACTTTCAACCCATCGTTCCTTAACTATATGAAGGTCGTGGGCGTATCCGCGCCGGAATGGACTAAAAGAGTTTCTCTTTTATTTTTCCTTACTTTCTTTTCTTTCCTTCTTTTATCTCTCTTGTTTGGGTAGCTCGGCGTTTAATGGGTTGGGTTGCTATCCCAACAACCGAAACTTACCGCGTGCCTACCATCATTTGCGGCTTTTCACATTTACGACCGAGTGCTAGTCGGACTTCGCAGATGTACGCCTATCAAAGATTTACATCCCTCCTAGGCCGAACGGTCCCGGTGCCCCGGTGCGCCCGTTCGGAGGAAACGTTCCGTGCATGGAAGATATCATCGCAATTATCTCAAGTCCATTCCATTCGACCATGCAACGCACTATCATTCAAACAACCAAGCATAGCCTTGAGTCCAAGACTCAGACTTTATCATCTCGTATTTCTTTCGTTAACTTTCTATGTTCTCATGTTTCATACTTCGTTTCAATGATTCAATGGCCAATGGCATCGTGCCTCAACTCAATGCTCGTCAACCGAACGACCCGAAGGTCTCGAACACCTTTCGAGGCACCATGTCATATCCGACAGTTCTGCCACATTCATGCCACAACTGTATTCTCTCGTAACGAAGCCATCTTTTTATTATCCCGTGCACGTAGGCATATTCCGACCGTATTTCCATGTTCTATAACTGAGCATTCAATGTTCGGGCTTGCGCGCTAGGGCGCTCGTCTATTGTCTTTCAATGTTCTAGCTGTCTAACTCCTGCAGCAAAGACACGGTATGGTTCGTGCACTAAGGCACTCGCCGATTACAGTTATCCCATGTTCTTGCGGCTTGCGCACCGAGGCGCTCGCCTTAGCGATATCCAATGTCCCATAGCGACTCGTGCATATTGATGCACGTTTCATTTCAATTGTTCTAACTTAGTGTTCGACTCACACTATGATTTATCTCTGATCAGACCACGTTCGTGGCATCGATAGGTTAACTTTTAGCATACAATGATATATTTGACTTATCGAATGAAGGAGTAAAAAGAAGTCAATCCTCCCACCTTGAGTCGATTCGCCTTCGTCGTTTTGCTGAGCCGATGTGGCTCGATTTCATAACTTCGTTGCACGGCCGCTCTCCTGATTTTGCCATTCGAGCACTTCGTGCTTCATTGAGTTATACGTCCGATTTGCCTTAGCGTGCCCAAGTCTTGGCCCGTCGCAAGGCGACGATTTGATTTCGTGGACCCCTTACTAAATATTGCAAAAGATCGACCTCCAATATTTTTTCGTCAAAGTATAACCTGCACACGAAACCAACTAAAATCATTACTTGCATCGATTCGGACTTGCGCCTTGGTCGATTCGATTTCTTAGAATCTTCGAGCCGATTCAACGCACTCATCCTTCGGGGCAACGCGGCACTTCGCATCGATTCAACTCGATGCATTCTTTCGGGGCAAGGCAACTCTTCGCATCAACTTAGTTTGATGCATTGTTCGGGACAACTTAAATCTCGTATCGTTTTGCATCGATACATTTCCTTTGCGTCAACGTGACTCGTTGAGTCAACGCTTCAGCGTAATGTGCCGTGCGGAGCGGGGCATTACAGAATATACCACTCAAAACAAGGTTCTTCCACGAATCAAAACTAACACTCCGACTAAGTGTTTTATAGATCGTTTCACGATCTCGTCCCACCAATATTGCTCAGTTTTACACTATCTTGCAAGCTTTTCATTAACATTTCAAGTCTTCCCTGCAGCTCGATTTGAATTTGTATACAACTCGATTTGGATCCGTACCTATATTCAAGGCGTCCCGAAGATATATGTATTTCGATCAAGCCCAGTCGTAGCAAATTGGAACAAAGCTGATAGGTAAATTTCAATCCTATGCTTGCCGTCTCGTACTCTCGATCGAACTTATCCATAGTACTTGTTCTCGTAATTTCATTGCATAATGCTACACGATTCAAAATTGCCTTTCTCATTTCGTATGTTTCATATGGACTTCCAACTCTATGCGTCACGTCAAGCCGTCGTGCATCCAATCACAACGAATCTCCGTAACGTCTTACGTTCGAAGTCACCACCCAACTATTTTCGAAGTCTGGCTATGCAACTTATCTCGATACGATTTCCTTTGTTGACTTGCAAATGCATCAACATTCAGGACTACGTCCGCTAGGTTACTTACATAGTCCCCGTGCTTAACTTCTCCCGACGCAACTTTAAATTGACATTACACAAAGGCCATAATCTATCCGACATGAAAGTTTAGGTCAAGGCGACGGTGCTCAAGGCAACGATCACCTTAGCACGAAGGTCTTTACGACGCATCTTACATTCAATTTCCTAACGAGTAGGAATTCACTAGTCAAATACCCAACTTATCTATCTCGCAACATCGAATGTAAATTTTGATTCACGCAAGCTCAATTGCAAGGTAAATCCGAATCTAACGACATGACTCGTAAGTCATTCCCTTATCATTCCCTCTCGTGCATAGCACGTTTCTCGCAATCGCCTATTCGAATCACCAAGTCCGTTGGTGAATTCTAGTTCGACCGTCGACCAACATAACCATTCAAGTATTCATCCGACGAATACTCAAAATCTAACTTATCATTCTCAATCGAAAGCTGTTCCAACAATTCTCGATCGCCTAGACTTATCGTCAACATGCACCGTGTTATATTCGTTATCAATGCAATCTCATATGCGATATCGCATGGGTCGTCTTACGGTCTGCAGCAATCAATTTGATTTGGCGGTCAAGTCTTCTAGGGTCAGCTGCCCTGAAGCTACGCTCGATAATTGTGGATCATTAACGAAGGACAGTTTACTATGAACCATGCTATATCTTATTTCGGAGCCAAATCACGTTCCGACGATTCTATACGACTATCCAATTTTCGGACAAAATTGTTTCTATCGGTGCAACTGATGTGCAACTATCCTCCGAGTAGGGTCATGCTTTATCGTCGATGATTCCGCAATTTACGAAACATCTACTCGTATCGAGTTCGAGACTATCTTATTTGCGGGTCGACACACGAGATGCTATACGCATCGAACAATCATCGATGACTTATAGTCTCGTCCTGATCAATCACAAAATTTACGATCAACCAAGTTCGTTCATTCTCGTATCGTTACTTACAAAATTTTCGTAGCACGAGGCACACTCTATTTTGTATTCTCACATCGTGCTTACGTTTTCTTGCGTATCGATCTTGATAGTTCATATCAATTTCGATAGCAAGTGGGTCGACTTCGAATCCGTTTCAACGTCGACTTAACTCGTATCGCATCATCCAAGTTTACAACAAACTTTTTCATACGCATCCACTCGTTCTCTGATTCACCACATCCCGCTATACTTTGATCGCGTAACCGAGTTACCGATTATCCAACATCGTGCCCTCGAGTTATACGATCTCGCCCTCTAAGTTTCTGTGTGTTTTCAGTCGTACTCAAATGAGTGTCGCCGTAACGTAACCAACTATTTCTTAGGCACGATTTCTCACGTCAACCAACTCTTTACCGAAGTCGCACATCGTGCGATTCGATTACAATTTGTATCGCTTAACATTTCTATCGAAATCGCAAGTCGTGCGACTCATTTGTAAGCTCGAGTTTTCCCTTCCCGTCGATCCGATTATTGCTTCAAGGCATAATCGTTCCGCTAGTCTCGGTCGTCCGACCGACTTATCATTTACGTCCGACGTATTGTTCATCGATACGAGTCTCGCCTTATCGTCACAACCGATCTTCGAAGAATACTTGCATCAACATACCGTCATACAAATTTCCAATCGAGTCTCGGTACTCTTCTGTCTGTTACGGACAAACCTTCCGCAATTCTCACAACGCGTCGATGCAATTTATCGCACAAGTGCTATACCATATACCACTCAAAATCGAGTCATTCATCGCCTACGTGGTATGGCATATACCACTCGGAACTCAAGCCATTTTCCTCGCTCTATACTTGGTATAAATCGACAATCTCTTCCGACTCACGATTTCTGCAGTGATCGTGCTTGATCATAACCGTAACTTCGATTAATTCACATCCGACACAACTCGGTCAATATTCTCGTTTTGCCAACATAAGTTTGGTGTGCAACAGAACGATTCGTTCTATCGATTTACGATTTCAATTCTTTCCTTACATTGTATCTCGTGCAACAATTTATTTAGATATGCGTTGCATCCCATGCAACAATTTTACTTCCGATACGCATTGCACGTCGTGCTACGATTTATTCCGACTCTTTCATTTCACTTTGTACAACGATTTATTTTCCATTTCCTTTGCACTTCGTGCAACGATTAATTTGAGATGCGTTGCACCACGTGCAATGATTTTACTTCCAACACGCGTTGCACATCGTGCAATAATTTATTTCTGACTTTCCAAGTCAATGCTCAATCCGTTTAACACATTCGGTATTGGCTTATCACTTCTCACTTTCATTTTAACGCATATTCACCATTACTCGTTGCACCTCGTGCGTCATTTTATTTCTCTTTCAACATGTTACATTGCGACAACATCTCAAATCGTATTTCTTAATTTGTTGCGCTTGCAGCAACTAACATTTTTACGGCTCGTTTGCATTCAATGCAATATACCCTTCACGACTTTCTTAGCAAACATCATATAATTTCCAAAACACATACGGCAAAATTACACGATTTGTATTAGACTTATTGTATGGAACATCCAGTGCGGCATCGAGTAGAGTCAAGAGTGATATCAAGTGGTGGTGGGCAACTTTTCGAATTGTAATGAAGCGAGCGTCCAGAGGAAATTGAGCCTAGAGCTCTGATACCAATTTGTCACGCCCCGACCCGGAATCACCCGAATCATCGTCCTCGCAGGGGGCGTAATGCCGCATGAGTCTGGAGTTGCGCTCGTGCAAGGCAAGATGACAAGTTCTCAAATGGTTATCTTTTGATTCGATATTTAACAACGAAAGGAAACAGAGTATACGAAACAATTCTCTTTATTGATATCCGAAACTGATATTACAATGGCTTTCGATAGCCTAACAATATATGCCAGATTAGCTACAACACTCAGGTTCTCTCTTGCCTACAAAGGATTTCACCGTTCCATACATCATGCCTTCTATATCTCGACCGCATCAATCCAGCTGCGTAGTCCGAGCGTCAATGCGATAGCACGCTTCAATGCGCTTCGACATCCCAAGCCTTAACACGTTCAAGCAACGCTTCGCCGCGAGCAATCCATTTCCTGCACCCTGCATGAAGCTGGTGGGGGATCAATACGTTCGTCCTCGCATGTACTGAAGCAAAGATCATTCCAAACCGACATTTTAATCTTTATGTTGAATCATGCAACTTAGCTTATGATCTTGCTATGTTCTCCTTAGGGTCAATTTCGTGGCATATTCGAAAGCGTAAAGCATGTTATCATAGCAGCATGTTATCGAATTGAATAGGCAAGCAAACAAACAATCTCGTTTTTGATTCGTGACTTCTTACCAAGTCGACGCACTCGCCCTTGCAACGACGCACGGTGAATATGCCGCATTCCTTCCCTGTCATGTTATATGTGCATCTCTAAGCAGGATCTCTATGCGGGACGCATCTGCGTCTACACTTTCAACCCATCGTTCCTTAACTATATGAAGGTCGTGAGCGTATCCGTGCCGGAATGGACTAAAGGAGTTTCTCTTTTATTTTTCCTTACTTTCTTTTCTCTCCTTCTTTTCTCTTTCTTGTTTGGGTAGCCCGGCGTTTCACGGGTTGGGTTGCTATCCCAACAACCGAAACTTACCGCGCGCCTACCATCATTTACGGCTTTTCACATTTACGACCGAGTGCTAGTCGGACTTCGCAGATGTACGCCTATCAAAGATTTACATCCCTCCTAGGCCGAACGGTTCCGGTGCCCCGGTGCGCCCGTTCAGAGGGAACGTTCCATGCACGGAAGATATCATCGCAATTATCTCAAGTCCATTCCATTCGACCATGCAACGCACTATCATTCAAATAACCAAGCATAGCCTTGAGTCCAAGACTCAGACTTTATCATCTCGTATTTCTTTCGTTAACTTTCTATGTTCTCACGTTTCATACTTCGTTTCAATGATTCAATGGCATCGTGCCTCAACTCAATGCTCGTCAACCGAACGACCCGAAGGTCTCAAACACCTTTCGAGGCACCATATCATATCCGACAGTTCCGCCACATTCATGCCACAACTGTATTATCTCGCAACGAAGCCATCTTTTTATTATCCCGTGCACGTAGGCATGTTCCGACAGTATTTCCATGTTCTATAACATAGCATTCAATGTTCGGGCTTGCGCGCTAGGGCGCTCGTCTATTGTCTTTCAATGTTCTAGCTGTCTAACTCGTGCAGCAAAGGCACGGTATGGTTCGTACACTAAGGCACTCGTCGATTATAGTTATCCTATGTTCTTGTGGCTTGCGCACCGAGGCGCTCGCCTTAGCGATATCCAATGTCCCATAGCGACTCGTGCATATTGATGCACGTTTCATTTCAATTGTTCTAACTTAGTGTTCGACTCACACTATGATTTATCTCTGATCGAACCACGCCCGTGGCGTCGATAGGTTAACTTTTAGCATACAATGATATATTTGACTTATCGAATGAAGGAGTAAAAAGAAGTCAATCCTCCCACCTTGAGTCGATTCGTCTTCATCGTTTCGCCGAGCCGATACGGCTCGATTTCATAACTTTGTTGCACGGCCACTCTCCTGACTTAGCCATTCGAGCACTTCATGCTTCATTAAGTTATACGTCCGATTTGCCTTAGCGTGTCCAAGTCTCGGCCCGTCGCAAGGCGACGATTTGATTTCGCGGACCCCTTACTAAATATTGCAAAAGATCGACCTCTAATATTTTTCCGTCAAAGTATAACCTGCACATGAAACCAACTAAAATCAATACTTGCATCGATTCGGACTTGCGCCTTGGTCGATTCGATTTCTTAGAATCTTCGAGCCGATTCAACGCACTCATCCTTCGGGGCAACGCGGCACTTCGCATCGATTCAACTCGATGCATTCTTTCGGGGCAAGGCAACTCTTCGCATCAACTTAGTTTGATGCATTGCTCGGGACAAATTAACTCTCGTATCGTTTTGCATCGATACATTTCCTTTGCGTCAACGCGACTCGTTGAGTCAACGCTTCAGCGTAATACGCCGTGCGGAGCGGGGCATTACAGCACCCATGACCAGAGTCTGCCTTTGAGTATAGTTGTAGTTTCACCTAAGACCGAGATGTCTATTTGCATAGATAGATTACAGATGATATTGGCATATGGGATATAGGTTAGTTGGAATCTATAGGCCATTGTTGTATAGGGTTATAAACATGTTGTTTAGCCTATACTTGGTTCAGTTTTCCATTTTAGTTAAGTTCTCTTCGTGTTGAGTTCTTTTGTGTTGATCACCTTTATAGGCAGTGTGCAGACCCTTCGCTAGATACCATGTCCCCTTGATTCAGACCATTCATCCTTAGCCTAGTTCTAAGCATTGTTTCAGACCCTTATAAGTTTAGTCTGCCTTAAACCTTGGTTGATCAGTCATGTATATATATAGATGATATACTAAGGATATATGTGATGGTTGTTGGTCTTAAGCATATATATATATATATATGTGGTATTTGGTATTCATGTGCTTAGCCTGTAGGTATTTAGTTATAGGTGACTTGATAGGATTGGAAAGTTAAGAGCTAGTCTATTATAGAGTTTCTCTTTTGCTAAATTCTAGTTGCCAACACCTAAATAGCTAGCATAGGTAAAACCCTAAGAAGTTGACCTGTTGATGACCAAGTACTTGGATGTTGAGAAATTGACTAGTGATTGACCCTTGACTATGTTGACATAGAAGGGGGTGCGATCATCTTAATTTCGAGGGCAAAATTTTTATAAGGTGGGTAGGATTGTAACACCCAGTTTTCCAGGTGAGGGTAATTTTAAAATTTTGTAATTATAATTATTATTTATTGATAATTATTTCATATTATGATTTTTGGTGATTTTTAATCATTTTAAACTATTTAAAATTATGACTTGTGATTTTGACATTTTACTATTGTTTGGTTTTAATTTCGAGGAATTTATCACCCCAGTTTTCAGGAACAGGGGTATTTTTGTCATTTTGTATTTTTGAAATATTTTTAAAATTTATTTTATTATTTATGATATTGTTTTGGGGTTATTTGAGTCGGGTTCGAATTTCAGCTCAATCCGACTTAAAACGGGGATCCGGTGGTAGTATTGACTTTAGTGGACCCACACATTAGTTAGCCATGGCCCACATGATAGAAATATTTTAGTTAGAGGTTAGATTAATTATTATGGATAAGGTTAGTGTGATTAGAGACTTTAGAATGACTAATTTAGCCCCAACCAATTAGCCCTTTCCTAATACTAATAGAATAGGTTAGTGGGGGCATTTTGGACCTTACCATAATAGGACAAATAGCCCCATATGGCCAGCCACTTTGGGAGAGGATAGGCTCAAGTTCATTTCATTATTCTCATCCACACTCTCTCTTGTTCTTTCCCAAATTTCTAGAGAGCAATCCCTAGTAATTTTTCCACCAAATCCTTCCATTTCGCCACCAAATCTTCTTCTTTCCTCCTCCATTCTAGCCAAGGAGGAAGCTACCCAAGTTTGGGAGGATTCGGAGCTCGTTCGTGTCCTTTTGGAATCTCTACGTGTCGGTGTCACTCCGGAAAGGCTTTTCGTCGATTCGATCTACCGGGAGGTATAAATCCCTTCTTCTTTTCATTTCCTCATACATATAGGTCTATTTTGAACCCATAGGAATGACCCCCATGGTTGTATCTCCATTTCGTGTCCATTTGGAGGTCATAGGAGTGTCATTTGTGTTGTGGTTGTGTCCATGTGGGAAAACCCCAAATTTGGACACACTATGTGTTGTTGTTATGTATGAATGAATTATTACATGTTTAATCTCATATTTTTGTATTGGAGATGTGTTCTATAGTGTCTCATATATATATATTAGTGTAGAGAATGAGTTCTTGCTATATTATGTTATATACTTGTGTTCTTTTGTCTCAAACTACCCAAATTCGTCATAATTTTTATCCACGTTTTTAGTAGCAATAGCAACTTAGAAATGTCATAACTTTTAGCTTAGAACTCCAATTTATCTCCCGTTTTTTTAAAAGAACCGTATCGAAGTTAGCTTTCCAAATATATATTTTGATAAGCCAAATTCTTTCTGTAACTTTCTGTAAAATTATTTGAGTGTCAGCTGTACGAAAGACGAACGTGTTTCGGTATTTTCGCGATTTCGGAAGCTTCCGGACACGAAAATGCGATCCGTTTAAAGTTTCGGAAAGCTAACATGAAGAGATACAACATAATTTAATCCTAGAATTTAATGAATGCCCAATTGGTATAGTATTGGTTTTAAGTAGAAGAGTGACTATACGATTTATGCATTTTGTGTAACCTATGAGCCTATGTAGTATGGATATTAAATAAATATAGAGTATGTAATGCATGATATGTTAGATGAATAAAATGATATATATATATGATATATATTCTCTTTACATTAATGTATATATATGGTTGAATGCAAGCATGTAGGAATGCTATTAATATAATGCATATAAGCAATGCATGAATGAAAGAATGATATACAATGTATGCATGAAAGTATATAATGAATGCTAGATATGAATGCAAGATATATATGTAATGATAGATATGAATGCATAATGTATAAATATTGTAATGCAATATATAATGATAACATGTATGGTAATGTAGAGTATATGATACAAGCAAGAATGAATGGAGGAAATACATGTATATAGGTAATATAGAATGTAATATATGAAAGGAATGAATGATATATATAACATGATATGTAAGGTAATGCAAGATATGAAATATATAATGTGTGTATGTTTGTATGTCTCTATGTTAATGTATGAAAAGATATGAATATACAATGTATGCATATATATAAAACATGTAGGTAATGCATAGATGCATGAACGAAATGAATATTTGCAATATGTTAATATAAATACAAGTATCTAATATGCATGAATGTAAGTATAATATAATGCAAGTATACATGTATGTATCATGTAAATATAATATACATGATATGTATGTATGCATGTATACAAGGTAAGTATGTATGTATGTATTTCTATAAACTGAGTTAACCTATAACCTTTTCCACACATGCATTCATACACCCTTCGACATCATGTATCCCATGTCACATACACCTACCTATCCCTAAATTTTAGAAAATTAACGCATATCCTTTCACACACATGCCAAACACACACATACTCACTTACTCTTTTACCTCTCTTTATATATATATATAAAATATATATATATATATTTTTTTTTTATTATATAAAATATATATATATATATATATATATATATATATATATATATATATATATATATATATATATATATATATATATATGTGCCTATATATATAGCTTTCCTATATATATATATATATATATATATATATATATATATATATATATATATATATATATATATATATATATATATATATATATTTATGTATATATATATATATATATATATATACATATATATATATATATATATATATATATATATATGAAATATATATATATATATATTTATGTGCCTATATATATAGCTTTCCTATATATATCTATGTATATGAATATGTGAATGTGAATAATATATATACATTATATGACTAAGTTTGTGTGCCTTGTTAGCTTATGGTTTAGTTTTGTGCTTGGTTTAACAAGTGACTTAGGCTATGAGTTAGTAGCTATCTTGGTTACTTGATTTGCATATAATTAGTTTGTTTAGACTTAGAATAACTTGTTTGACCTAATTTAGACTTGTTAGACCTAGTTTGACCATAGTTGACCTAGGTTTGACTTTCAGGGTTGACCAAGTTGACCAAGAGTTGACTTTGGTCTAGATTGACCTAGAATCATGTAGAATGCATAGTAGAACTTCATATTGTCATTTTGGACTTGTTGTGACTTGTGATGTTCTGATTAGGAGCCAGACACCTCTCATCGGACAGTATATTTACTTTGGACATTCATATATCAGGCGAGTACATTCTCTGATAGTTCTCTCATTTATTTGTCAATTACTGTACTTCAGTTCTAGTTAGTTGTATGTGATTCTCTGTTACAACACGTACGGATATTTTTGGATTCATGTATGCGACACACATACCATATTGTCTGGCCTCTATTACTGGTATCATCATGTTTGGCTTCTATTACTGGAATCACCTACTGGAATTACCCTGGAATCACTTGCTGGTATCATCACGTTTGGCTGGACTCATCTCGATTCTTGTGTCGTATTCTGGATTCACTTGTACTTGCAGCGAGGGAAAATACTTGAGTAAGACATGTAGACATACCCCAATTCTGGAATCACCCCACATGCTGGAATCTACTGGAATGATAGCCATCTCACACCCGGTCGAGTGTGTGATGTGCCGGATTACCTATAGCCGTTTATATGTCGATCTCGGTATTTTAAAACACACTGTTAGAGTATAGTCTGGATTCACCCTGGAATCTTTGATCACTGACTGGAATTATCTCATATCGGACTCATCTCGTACTGGAATCACCTGGTATCAGATTCATGTTGTCTGGATTTACGTTGGTCTTACACTTGTTTACATTTACTGTCTGGACTTATATCATGTTACCCTGGTTCAGCTAGTTTCTATTTACAGTCTTTATTGCCATGATTCTTCTCTTGTTTAGTTACTTACTTTCCTTGCACTATATCCGTCTTTCTTACCATCACCTGAACATAAACTGCCATGTTCATCAATACAACTGTCTATAACTGCTTTATAGTTTTCTGTCATTTACTTGGATTTTCTAGATGAGATTGTGCTCGTTCCTGTCCTGACTGGACCTGTTGATAAATTTTACAGATAGTCTGGAGGTTGCCTGCTAGCCTAGAGGAGACACAGTAGAGGTTGTATAGTTAGTTATTTCAGTTGTATTGAGTTGTATTTATTCTATGGATTACTGTTTTGAGCTTTGAGATATTTTCTGGGTTTGTGTATCTAGATACTTAGACTTCTATCTGCTGTATCTCTTTTGGATTTTATGTTTTACCTATCTTTTATCTTGCTCTACCTTAGTTGTGATTGAGACTATATCTGCTATGTCACCTCCATTCGGAGAGTATATACTGTACAGGTACCTCTATATTGTTAGATGTTTGACCTTGGACAACGTTCTACCGCCGACACTGCGGCGTAGGCTGGACGTACCCACGTCTCGTACCCTTACGCTAGGGTGCGGGTCGTGACACGGTCTTCGGAACTGGCCAATTCTCTACTTGCCTCAACTTTCTTCGGGTCTACTGACACTCCTGCTCCAGAAATAATGTGTCCCAGGAACGAAATATGATCCAACCAGAACTCACATTTACTAAGCTTCGCATAAAGTTGATGCTCCCTCAAGGTCTGCAAAACTGTCCAAAGGTGCTTCTTATGTTCCTCCTCACTACTGGAATAGACGAGGATATCGTCTATAAACACTACTACAAACTTATCCAAATAGGGCAGAAAGATGCGGTTCATCAAATCTATGAATACTGCTGGGGCATTATCAGTCCAAATGGCATCACCAGAAACTCGTAATGTCCATATCGTGATCTAAAGGCTATCTTGGGTATGTCCTGCTCCCGGACCCTCACTTGATAATATCCAGACCAAAGATCAATCTTAGAGAAGATGCAAGCCTTACTCAATTGATCAAACAAATCATCAATCTGCAGTAGCGGATACTTGTTCTTCACTGTCACTGCATTCAACTGTCGGTAATCAATGCACATCCGCGTCGATCCATCCTTCTTAGGTACCAAAATCACCGGTGCTGTCCAGGGCGAATTACTGTCTCTGATAAACTGCTTCGCCTTCAATTCTTCTTCATGCTGGTATAACTTGTCCAATTCTGACTGCGACATCCTGTAAACTCTACCGACCTTTAGCTCTGTCCCAGGATTCAGCTCAATGTAAAACTCTACATCTCTGACTGGTGGTAAACCTGGAAGCTCATCTGAAAACACATCGGCAAACTCTCTGACTACTCTGGGAATCTGCTCCTGCTCTGACAATGCTTCTGCAACGATGCCCTCGGGTAGATCCTCCAATGATCGAACAAAGACAAACTCCTCTACGCCAGGTACATTAAATACTACCTTACCTCTCCGATAATCTATCGTCGCATGATTGTCTCACAACCAGTCCATGCCTAGGACAACGTCAAAGTTTCCCATGGGGAACTCAATCAATAATGCGGGGAATAATCGCCCACTCACTATTACTGGACACGCTAAGCATACTCTGCTAACTCCTACGAGCCCATTACCAGTGAGTATACTCATCCTCTCTGGCAATGCCTCGAATTTTAATCCAATACGTATTGCAAATCGTTGCAGATATAAAAGAGTGGGTAGCCCCCGAATCAAACAATACTACTGTAGGAAAAGAGGTAACAGAAATATTACCTGTAACCACGTCGCCTGAAGCTAGCACATCCTCCAGTGATAATGTGAAGGTCTGGCCCTGGCCTTGCTGAGCTCCCTCCTGCTGCCTTCCTCGACCATGCTGTCGCTGCGGTCTCTGTGGGTCTTCCTGGTTCTGTGCCTGGCGGTACATCTGAGCCTGCGTGGGTAGACGCTGGGCTAGCGGCCTTACGGCAAATGTTGGCCCTCTGTTCTGTACTGCCCCTGGAGCTGGCAATGTCGAAAACTGCTGATCTGGCCCTCCTGGCCTCTACATCATAGGATAATTGACAATCCGGTGGTCTGGACTGCCACACCTCATACATAACCCATTAGCTGAACGAAACACATCTCTAGTGTGCCCTCCCTTACCACAGTAAATACATCCAATAGGCGCCCCCTGGCGCTGCTGCTGGTTCCTCGGCTGCTGATGTCGAACTGGTGCTGATATCTCAGATACTGCCGTCCTCCGTGGCGCTCCTGACTCATGAATACGGATGCCGGGCGCTGGCGCCGATATTCGCTGTACTGCTCCTCCGCCCCTGCTCTGAGAATGAGTCCTCTTCTGGCCCCATGCCTTGTCACCAGCCTTTGTTGAGTAAGTTCATGCCTCCGGGCTGCCGTTAAAACGGCATCAAAAGTCTGATAGTCATGTCCTTCCACTAGCTGTAGAATCTCCAAATGGAGTCCCTACTGGAACCTCATCGCCTCTCTGGCTCTGTAGCTACCATCGTCGGTGCAAACCGACTCAGTCTGCAGAATTCTGCTGCATATCCATCCACCGTCCTCCCAGCCTGCTTGAGACTGATAAACCTCTGTTGAAGCTCATACCATGCTACCATGCCAAAGTACTTGGCCTTGAATCTAGTACGGAAGCTATCCCAGGGAACATGACGCCTCAGTCCAACCTCTTCTGATGCCCACCAATCGCGGGCGAGATCCTGAAGTATATCAGTCTGACCCGGATCAACCTTCTCTTCTGCTGGAACCATAGCTGCAGTCAATATAGCCTCAGTATCCTGAAGCCATGCATCCGCCGTAATGGCATCGTCCGTGCCGTCAAATATTTCGGGTTAAGTCGACAAAACCTCCCTGATGCTCCCGAATTATTCCTAACACTTCTCTCAAGGGCCAATTGCAACCCCTGATTCAGTAGCACATTCTGTTCCTGCTGTCGGGTCTGCTGTGGTTGATGTGCTGCCACCTGTTGCGGCTGAGTAGCCAAGAATTCCCGGATGACCTCCAGGAGTGCTGCAGCATCAGGTACGGGCATCGCTGCTGGCACCATGGGAGGTGCAGGAGTTTCCAGAACCTGCGGTTCCACCGGCTCTGATATCACTTCCACTCGGATCTGATCAGGAGATTGCACTCCTTCTGGTTGTTGCCCCGTCGAGCCATGTTCTACTGGATGTTCCTCCATATTGGCCTCGCCAGCTACTGGGAAAGAAGCACCCCTATATGGAAAAGTACATGATATTAATTGTCAGGACGAGGAAGATTCGAGGATACAATTCAGGGGGTCAATCAAGGTGAGGAAGGAGAAATCGAATCAAGAGATTCAAAGTGAACAAGTTTTGATTGAGACTCCTATAATAGTAACACCCCACAAGTCTGGAAAGTGAGACCTGCATGGGCCACCAATAAAACCTTGTCACGCCCCAGTACCAAAATACGGAGACGGACTAGGCCAGCTACTCCATATGAGGTATTCAAACATCATACGACGATCGTGGCTGTTAAGAGACAAGGGGAGTGTATGCTACAATCAAGTTACCTATGGTCACACAGAACATCTATGTCTCAATCATTCAAAGCAAGAAAACATCAATTAATGAACATATAAGATAAAGCAGTAAGGCGTCCCTGACGCTTCATCAAAACGATCATAGGGTTCTAGCTTTATAAGGTAGCTAGCCCAGAGAGTCAAAGATACATAATTGTATTCAGCTGCAGTCTGATTTAATTACAATTGTACAAAAGACAAAATGTCTAGAATTGCCGGCTAAACAGGTGCCAGTGGCTAAACGCCGGGACATAAATAAAGGTACAAGAGTGGTGGAGAAGAAACCCGCTCGAGTCCCCCGCCAGTCATGCTCCTAGTATGCACCATGGACGTCAGGAAAGAAAGTCGGATCCTCAGGCTCTGCTATGCGATCTGGCCAAACTAAACCAGCCGGATCAGCCCCGAAATAGCAAGTACCACAAGGGAGCACAAAAGAGTGAGATAAAACCCAGTCATAAAATAATAATAATAGTAAGCTTTCGGTCGTAACCTCGGTCCACAGCCTGTCCTAGCACGATAGACCAACCCAGCATCCAAGCAAGGACATGGGTTGGACTACACACCATGACAGTCCGTGTCCTTCGGCTACTAGCGGAAGACCCAAGCACAGTCAAGTCGTTTTTCAAGCGGCCATTCATTCCTGCGGCTTTCTATATTTGGCGGAGTTATCCCCATTATACTGATTAAAAGAAATTCTCAGATCGTGTCAACCCAGCAGGGCTAGCCAAACCATAAGACTTATAACAGTTTGATGATGCACCAGTCCCCCGAAGGGCTACCGCACTAAGACATATAACACATAGCTCGTGGGAGTCGGATATAGCTATTCGCTATATGCGAATGAAACCATATCCGTGGCGGCCAACCCGGCACGTCAGGACGGGACCTGGGTGGTGGAGTAAGGCACGATCTCGGGATTCTTCCCACCCAATGCTCTACTAAGTTAGTTGCCTAGTTAATTCTAGGTTATCCTTAGAGTTCACATGTCGTGGTCACATGTTGACTCCCTTAGATGTCGTACATGGTACAGTACTCCAAGAAGGGATCCGTACGGGCTCAAGGATTCGTACGTATGTTTTTCCCCTTCTTGGTATAATGCAACACACAACACATACTACGTCATTGCCAACGACCATTACTATGTAAATGCTGGACTCTTGGGGAGTACTGGCAGGTATCACGAAGGAACACTTGGCTTATAAAATATTTATTTTCGAGAATTATAAATACCAGGGTAAATAGTTTACCCACAAACATGAAAATTCTATCCCTTGAGAATAGGTGGGTATTTTTTTTTGCCCGGCAAAAAAAATTGTCTAAATATTTTTTTCTTTTTTGATCAATTTTGATTAGTTTTGAACATTTTTCCTTTTTTGTCGTTTTTATCGCTTTTTTGTCATTTTTACCAAATTTTTGTCGTTTTAAGCGATTTTTGTCGTTTTTATCTATTTTTTGTCTTTTTTTTGTCACTTTTTGATTATTTTTTGTCGTTTTTATCGCTTTTTGTCATTTTTTGTCGTTTTTACCAAATATTTGTCGTTTTAAGCAATTTTTTGTCGTTTTACCCATTTTTTTGTCTTTTTGTCACTTTTTGATTAATTTTTGTCGTTTTTATCGCTTTTTTGTCATTTTTGTCGTTTTTATCAATTTTTTGTCGTTTTAAGCAATTTTTGTCGTTTTTACCATTTTTTTGTCCTTTCTTGTCATTTTTTGATTATTTTTGTCGTTTTGTCATTTTTGTCGGTTTTACCTATGTTTTGTCGTTTTAAGCAATTTTTGTCGTTTTTACCCATTTTTTGTTGTTTTTGTCACTTTTTGATTATTTTTGTCGTTTTTATCGCTTTTTGTCATTTTTTGTCGTTTTACCAATTTTTGTCGTTTTTAAGCGATTTTTTGTCGTTTTTTTTTTTACCCATTTTTTGTCTTTTTTGTCACTTTTTGATTACTTTTTGTCGTTTTTATCCAATTTTTGTCATTTTTGTCGCTTTTGTCAATTTTTGTCGTTTTAAGCGATTTTTTTCGTTTTTGCAGCTTTTTTTTTGTTGTTTTTACCGAATTTTTGTCGTTTTGTAGCTTTTTTTTCTGTTTTACCGATTTTTTGTCATTTTAACCGGTTTTTGTCATTTTTTGTCGTTTTTACCGATTTTTTGTGTTTTTTGTCGTTTTGCCGCATTTTGGTTTTTTTTTTTTTTTTACCGGTTTTATGTCGTTTTTGTCGTGTTTGGTTATTTTTGTCGTTTTTAACCTTTTTGTTATTTTTTGTCGTTTATACATTTTTTGTCGCTTTTTTGTCATTTTTGTCATTTAACCGTTTTTGTCGTTTTTCATCGTTTTGTCGTTTTTTGTTATTTTGTCGTTTTACCGATTTTTGTCATTTTTGTCATTTTTTTTTCGTTTTTACCGATTTTTTTTCGTTTTTACCTTTTTATTTGTTCTTTTTTTCGTTATTATTATTATATTTTTTTCCCGGGAATATTGTCACCAAACATGGGAATATAATTTTCAGGGAATTTAATTCCTTGGAATTTGATTTCCGGAAATATAGAATTTCCGGCTATAGTATTCCGCATACCAAACGCCCCTTAGTGTTCAGTAAGTTTCCCGTCAGTTTCGCCTCTAAATAAAAAAAGGTACGAGTATATATCATTTTGTGGTTAAAACTTCAACCATTAGATAATATTGCGATAACATCAGGGAGGGAGTGGGCATCCATGGAGACCAAGACTACCGCGCTGGGGGAGAAGAGACGGCATTCAGAGGGATTATCGACAGAACATGCAACGAACGGGGGAGCGGGTCAGGGATTACATAATAGCAGACCCATCAATAGCAAAGGGTGGGCACCCAACCTAAGGAGGGAGCGCGAGCGGCTGCACAGACTATTGGTAACAAAGGGAAGGGACCTATGGGCGAGAGGGTCGATCCACTTCGTCCGTGGCGTGGAGTGCATAGGCTTGCCCTCGCCGCACGCTAGCAAAGACAATGGTGCCACCATGATACATACGGGTAGCAAATCATGGGCAAACTTATGTCGGCCGGCAGAGCCGAAAGCCAATATGACAATGTGGTACGAGGAACCGAAGAAGTGGGCGACGTACGGCGGGCGTCTTTCACTGAAAGAGAAATCGAGGAGACAATGGCATACTAGAAAAATACGATCGTACTGTATGTATTGGGAGATAAACCTTTCTATGGAAAACTACGGGCGTATGCGTATAGGGTTTGGTGATCGAAGGGGAATATGGAGTAGGTTCGCCAGGGAGAATGGTTTTTTACTTTGTGAAATTTGATCACACGAAGACGTAGAGCGAATTCTACAAGGAGGACAGTGGAGGTTTGATGGCCGCCTTATCATAATTAAGGAGTGCGCCTGAATCTCGTTGCAGAAAGACATTCTATACTCGGTGCCCATTTAGATTCGGCTATGGCTTGCGATACAATTTTGGAGTAATGCTATGCTAATAAATTAGTCAGTCTGATAGGGAGACCCTACAGGCAGATGACGCGATGGCTGCGCATACGAGATTGATGTACGCTAGGGTATTTGTCAAAATTGAGGTCGATAAATTGCTGCCTCGATGGAGAAGTGTTCCACCAAATGGTGGAGTATTAATGGGTTCCCCTGGTGAGAAATGCGCGTGTTTCCGCCATCTAGACAATCACTACAAATCTGGAGGCAAGGCCATGGAAGGCATGTAGGGTGATCGCATAGACAATGAAGAGACGAGTGGTCGGATGGAATGAGGGTGAAACTGCAGTAACCATCAGATGACGCAGTTCGCAGGGAGACGCAAGCACCGACTGGGTTTGCTTTCCCAACGAGGGGGGTGGAGAAGACAACAACCCAAGTAAGAAATTGGGGGGCACGGGCGTAGCAACCAACCAGCTTGATGCGGGAGGTAGGCCAAATGGTGAGTATTCCAAGGTGAGCAAGGCATGATGACCAGGGGGAAGACAAAAACTTTGGTGAGAATGACCTACTATCAAGATAAGCATGACTTGGAGACAGGGACGAGCGACCCGTAAGGGAATCCATATCAGCCGAAAATGGCATAGGGCCCTAGTAGGGAGGATCCCTACCATCCGACAGCTGAGCCAGGTGAACCCAAGCAGGAATTCTGTAAGGATAACCTGCTCGGGACACCATGCTTCGAGGGGAGGAGAATGCCACCACAGAGGAGAACATTAGAGGACATCGAGTTTCGACAGACACAGTTAACGACCCCAAAACTGTGTTGGGAGAATTGGAGGAGGTTATGATCATTAATTAATTTCGATCATTACGTGAAACATAGGGGGCATGCTTGATTAGTAGATGGAGAGAAATATGTTCATGTATAGGGAATAGTAGGTGTTCCATTATGGACTCCTAGAGACGAAGATCAAGTCGGAGAGGATTCTGAAGCAGAGGACGGTCAGCAGCTGGAGACAAGTTAATAACCTGGACACGTGTGGCATCGGCTAGGATCTGGGTCAGGTGGGACTCTAACAGCTAGGACGGAAATTATGCACAAGTCAGAACAGATGGTTCTGATGGAATTCAGAAATAAGGGTGGCCTCAACTTTCTGTTTGGAATATATATATATAGAATTATATATATATATATAATAATATATATTTTTTTTTTTTTTTTTTTTTTTTTTTTTTGATAGGAGGTGACATACGTGCTTGGGTAGGAGATTACGTATGTCAGTGCCTTGGCAGAAGCCAACAACTCCCACTGCTGCTCATAGGAGACTTCAATTAATGCGCTATTACACAACACGAGAAGATAGGAGGCAACAGGATTCCGGCTCTAAGACTTTAGGTAATGTTTGGTGAATCAGGACTCAAGGGGCTAAAACAAGTGGGCATCTCTGGACCTGGAACAACAAAGCGATCAACAAAAGAGTTATCTGCCAATGGATAGAACTCTTGGTAACAGCCAGTGGTTTGACAAATTCGTGAGTGCTGTTGTAGAGGGGCTACCAGCAGGGACGAGTGACCACTCCCCCCCCCCCCCCCCCCCCCCCCCCCCCCCCCCCCTTCGAGTGGCTCTCACGAACCCAATAGTAGATAAAGCTAGGTCATTTCTATACAACAACAAATGGCGTTTGCTTGAAGGATACCATGATGCGGTGGCTGAAAGTTTGAAGGCAGACGTTCGCGGGAACAAACAATTCACTTTGGTTCAAAGTCTAAAACGGGTGAAGTACAATATTAAACATTGGCTACGAAGGCAGCCAATCACTTCTTTAGCAGACAAGGAGGCCTCTCTACGAGGCATATAAGACCAACTGTAGCAAGACCCCTCGAATACAGAATTAGCATGTAAAGAAGGTGCCTCATCCAGGAAGTCAACCAACTTCGGCTACAAGAAGAAATTCAACTTGCTCAAAGAGCAAAATGTCAGTGGCTTCGACAGGGAGACAGGTGTACACAATTTTTTTTTCATAATGTGTTCCATACTAGACAGCATCGAAATCATATTAGCACTCTATTGGACGCTGAGGGCAATGAAAAGACGGTAGCAAGAGATATCCAACAGGAAGCAGTAAGGTTCTACTCGGAGCTCTACACGCAGCAAGACTACCGATGTATATTCCCAAAACTGGTATGTAAACGTCTAGCGATGTCATTGGGCAACAAGGAGATGTTGGCACCAATTACGCTAGAGGAAATAGAAGCTATTGTGAAAGAAGCTGACCCTAACAAGTTGCCAGGGCCAGACGGCTTCAGTAGCAAATTCTTCAAAGTTCACTGCGAGGAATTGAAGTTCACCTTGCTAGAAGTTGTGCAGGATTTCTTCACTAATAGACGGTTGCTACGGGAGCTAAATCATACATTCTTGACTCTCGTCCCAAAAAGGAGGGCGCCACCCCTTTGACAGATTTTTGACCAATAGCGTGTTCTAATTTTTTACATAAAATTATGTTAGGTTTTTGGCATTTTCATTAGAAACTTTAGTCCCATATCGGATAGGCCAAAGGAGTTGTATCTCTATATATTAGCTATGCTAGTTTAGAGATGCACATGTGGTGTAGAGATGCACATGGGTGTGCCATGTGGGGTTATTTTTCTAATGGGAAAAAGGCTAAATCAACAATTAAAAGCATTAATGCTTTTTGCTCTTGGAAAATTTATTTCCATGGGAGCTAAGACCCGTAGGGGCTTAGCGACTCGGACTCGGGCTCATGGCTCATGAGGCGTAATGTGACATTTTGTTGAAGCACTTTGCACTTTCAGCGCATAGTACGCTTAAGTTGTGCTCGTTGCGCGGGCTCGCAGGTGGCGCAAGTGGCTTAGTGCGCGTGCTGTGCGTAGTGTGCAAGGCGCACGGGGTGCGCGAGTGGCGCAACTTATTTTAGATTGTGCCTGTGCATGATCTGAGTGGTTACTGCACGTTCGGAGTGGTTATTACCAAGTCCCGAATGTTGTGCTAACCGGGCAGTTGCTATTCGGGCCTATATAAGGTCTCTTCTCTCCCACAGGCAGATACATAAGGGCAGAACATATTCAAAGAGTTACGAAAGTTTACAAGTGTTTCTTAACACAAGTAAACAAAGTCTGTCAGAGAGAAGAGAAGCTTTGCACCATCGTTGCTTTTGCACGGGAGTCCGTGTACGATCCGAGGAGTCAGAAGAGCAGAAGTTGTAGCGACCCGCTTTCGATAGGCGACAGACATAATATGCTTGCGCCGAGTCGGATCGGCCGGGAACCTAGATGGCCATCCGACTCGATTGCTAGGCTTGGTAAACGATAACACCTTACGGCATCGATCAAATCGATTTGGACAAACGTTACGAGAATCGATCCAACTAATGGAACGACTTCTGCTGGAATAAGTCCTAGATGCAGCGGGCTGCGTCTCGGCGAGTGAGCTCTATATAAGAGTCCCTTCGACGGGGCCGAACCGCTGTATGATTTTCTTGGAGCTTTTGCCGCTGGGTTTTGATAAAGTGCTTTTGCGTCATTTTCATGGATGCAATTACAAATTTTGATGCAAAGAAAAAAGAAGGAATTCTAACAAAGCGTTGGTGCCATTGCAGGAGCTCGCGTAACTAAGGATTGACGTTGCATAGCGCTTCAACGACCGGCACGAAGCAAAGTAATCGGTGGGTGATTCGACCCTTCTTTTCTACTCTGTCCCGCAAACTTATTCCTTGTCTCGAATTCATTCAAATCGAACGATACCAAGTTAATTGCATGCCAATCCACTAAGGTCAAGAACTCGGGAAAACGTATCGATTTAAGAGTAATCTACTCTGAAAAATACAAGTTTCTCACATAGTCGAAAAAGTTTAAGGTTCTCGTAAAAAGATAGACTATTTCACGTGCTGCAAAATAATACGAAATGTCGATTATGGGTTATGATGCCTCGGACAATTTGGTGCCCACGGGACGCTAAATCGGGAGTACGGCTTTGGGGAAAATGAATTGTTGCATGAGTTGCAGGAAATGATAATGTCGTTTGATACTGTCCGCGCTATACAAAACTGTTTGCATTAAACTGTTCACGCATAGGCATGGTCATGGACAGCTTGTGCACAAGTTCGTTTTCCTCGAAACGGTATCCGGGGCATCGGAACCGATTCGTCCTAGGGGGAATAATTTATCGTGCTTCGACGCGAGGCATGCGGGTCCTTCAGTAAGGCTTGCAATCTAGGCTGAAAGGGTAGCATCGCATGCCAATTTCGATTAAGTTCCTAGTGGTGCGTAGCACCAATGACCGCATATAAGATAGTCGCATGCTCACCTATTGTCTTATGCAGATGTAAATATTATCTCTGTTTTCATGCAGGGACGAGCACGGCCGTGGTAAGAAATATGATAAACTGTTATGTTTCACTGTATGCTTTATTACTCAAAGATGGCTATCGAATATGAACTGAATTTATTTAGTTCTAATAGAAAGACAACTCTAAAGCATGCCTACCCTAACAATCAGAGTCGGTTTAGACGAGTGGGTTCGTCTCGTCCACTTAGCAAGTGTGCTAATCCCATTCCCCCAATTTCCCTAGGTGCGGCGGGCGCTCACAACTAAACTGAAGCTGAAGTACGGAGAGGCGTTTTGAAGCTCTTCCTATGCTGAAGTATTTTGAAGCCAATTCAAGTCGACGGCTTATGTATAAAGGGGCGAATGTATGGGACGGCAAGCGTTGTTCAGGTAACTTGTCGAATGTATTTTCTTTCTGTTTTCAATCAATATAGCCGCAATGACATCCAATGTAATTACGGCTTGCACTTCGTTGCAAGCTATGAATGAAAAGTATTTCTATCTTCCTATACTGTGTCTTAAATTCTGATGTAATTTGTGAAGTTTCAACTTGGCGTATTAATATGAAAAGCAACGTAACGTTCTAGCCTTGTAGGAATGCAATTCCAGACTCGTACGGCATCACGCCTTAGCGAGGACGATCGAATCGACAAAGTAACACCGGGGACGAACGGTTTGTCGACTCGGGGTGTGACAAATTGGTATCAGAGCACAGTTATGTTTCCTCGGATTTGCGAAAGATGTTTCATTGTTGGAATGTCCGTTGTGATGGCTCGATTGAATGCTTGTCGACATGCTGCGTGAAATACAAGTTCCATACAGGTAAGTCCGTAGATATTTTTGAAAAATACTAACGGGTTTACACTGTTTTGTAGGAATGACTAAGCGAGATAAGAAAAATCCTGGCACAACAACCCAAACCGTGGATAGTACGTCGAGCACAAAAAGTACTGGCCCTAGCGAGACGACTATGGAGAAGATGCTACAGTTGATGGAACTGCAGCAGCAACAACTTCAGATGTAATTCAAAACCCAATTTGATGCGCAGCAGAAGCAGATGACCGCCCTGACTCAGATAGTGAGCAGGATGGCAGGCGATACCAAGGCAACGGACGTGGTACCCGAGGGAAAGCACGGTGATCAAGAAGAAGACGAGGAGGAAGAAGTCCTACCGCAAAGGATAAACTCTTCTTCCATGCTCAAAGTGAAGGAGTTCTGCAAGATGAATCCGCCGAAGTTCAACGACCGAGCAGAGCCCGACGTGATAGTAGGATGGCTCGCAGAAATGGAGGACTTGTTCGATCTCCTCTACATCGAAGCATCCCAGAGGGTGGCCTGTGCGACGCTGCAGTTACAACTGAGAGCACACGACTGGTGGGCGGCGAAAAAAAAGGAGATCTGTGAAACCTATTCCAACAAAAAGATCTATTGGGAAATGTTCAAGATAGCCTTCCTTGAGCAGTACGTTCCTCGTGCCATCCGTCGACAGAAGGGGGATGAGTTCATGATGTTGAGGGGGAACATGACTGTTGAAGATTATGATGCAAGCTTCTCAAAACTTGCAAAATTTGCCGGCGCCTTCCTGTCCAACAAAGAAGAATGGTGCGAACGTTTTCAGCAAGGCCTTAACGACGAATTGCGTAGGGACGTCATGAACCAACAATGCCAAAATTATCGTGAATCCTACGAAGCCGCACTTGATAGTGAGCGAATCTTTGGTCGTATGTCACAAAGGGCCGTACCTGTCGTTCGCAACAATTGCAATAAGCGTCCTAATACGCTGGAGGATCGGGAGTACAAAAGCGTCCAAACACGTCCGAGAATCATGGTCCCTTTGCCGCAGTAAATTGCAACAGGTGCGGCAAGCGTGGGCACCGAACACCCGATTGTAGATTGAGAACATGCTTCAAGTATGGCGAGCTAGGACACTTTAGTCAATTCTGTCAGGCGGGGAAGCCAAATCAACACAACCCACAAAGGAACATTCCGAATCCATATAAAGCGCCTACACTACAAGGCGCAAATACGGTGCCTGTGAACCCGCAGAATCAACGCCATGGAGCTCAAGGCCGAGTTTATACCTTAACTCGGGATGAGGCGTTTGCATTCGATACTGTTGTAACAGGTATATTACTCTACAAAGATATACCTGCTCGAGTACTATTCGATTCGGGTGCGACGCATAGCTTTATATCTGCTGATTTTGCGAAAGAAAATAAAATAACCATGCAATCACGAGATAAATATTAGCATTAGCACTCCGTCGGGAGTCGATATGCCTGCGAACTTTATTTGTAGGGATGGTCACATTTGCATCGGAGGAAGATATCTATCCTTGGATACCGTCGTACTAGACATCAAAGAGTACGACATAATCTTGGGCATGGATTGGTTGGGCGCTTGTCGTGCAACGATCGAGTGCGCAGAGAAGAGAGTGGTGTTTCGTCTTCCTGGCGAGACAGAGTTCTCATATTCGTACGGTACGATCTCGAAGACGGCGATGATGGTATCGGCAATCTCGGCGAGGCGTATGCTGCATTCTGGCTGTGCGGGATACTTGGCATCAGTTCGAGACACACGGAAGGATAATACAAACAAAATATAGACTGTTGTGGCAGATTTTCTCGACATTTTTCCTGACGAGATGCCCGGGATGTCTCAGGATCGAGAAATTAAATTCAGCATCGACACCTTTTCGGATACATGGTCGATATCAAAGGCGCCTTACCGAATGGCTCCAGCAGAGCTGAAGGAGCTGAAGGTGCAATTATAAGAGTTGCTAGACCGCAGATTTATTTGCCCTAGCATCTCTCCGTGGGGAGCTCCCGTACTGTTCGTAAAAAAGAAGGATCGGTCGTTGCGGCTATGTATCGACTACCGGGAACTCAACAAGGCGACCGTGTGGAACAAGTCTCCTTTGCCGCGAATCGATGACTTGTTTGACCAACTGCAAGGCGCGGCAATATTTTCAAAAATTGATCTTCGTTCAGGCTATCATCAATTGAAGATTAAGTTCGACGACGTATCGAAGTCTGCCTTCTGCACTCGAACGGTCATTACGAATTCCTAGTCATGCCGTTCGGTTTGACGAATGCCCCAGCCGCGTTCATGGATTTGATGAACCGAGTCTTCCGACCACAAATTGATAAATTTGTAGTCGTATTCATCGACGATATCCTTGTCTACTCAAAGAATCAAGAAGAGCATGCAGAACATTTAAAGACAGTACTGCAGATTCTGCGTGAAAACAAATTATGCGCTAAGCAGAGTAAGTACGAGTTCTGGATGAGTAGCATGACATTCCTCGGACATGTAATCTCTGACGAAGGTGTCGCGGTGGACCCAAAGAAGATTGATGCGGTGGTAGATTGGAAATGACCTGCCTCGGCTAGCGATATTCGAAGTTTTCTGGACTTAGCGGGCTACTATCGTAAGTTCGTGCGAAGCTTCTCAAAACTAGCGTCGCTTCTGACGCCTCACCCAGAAGGGAGTAGTATTTAAATGGAGCGACGACTGTGAATCCAGCTTTCAAGAGTTGAAGCAACGGCTCATCTTAGCTCCAATCCTTGCACTTTCAGATGGTCCAGAAGGCTTTCAGATATTCAGCGACGCATCGGAAACTGGCCTCGGGTGCGTACTCATGCAGAGAGACAAAGTCATCACCTACGCTTCACGGCAGTTGAAGCAGCACGAGAAAAACTACCCGACGCATGACCTAGAATTGGCGGCAATCGTATTTGCGTTAAAGCTATGGCGGCACTACCTCTATGGTGTGGCATGCAGAATCTACACAGATCATAAAAGCCTGAAATACTTGTTTACGCAACGAGAACTCAACCTACGACAGCGACGATGGCTCAAACTCATAAAAGATTACGAGCTAACGATCGAGTATACGTCGAGCAAGGGAAACGTGGAAGCCGACGCACTTAGCAGAATGTTTATGGGAATACTAGCCGTAAACAAGGAGATACAGCGAGACCTTGAAGCGATAGATATCGAACTCGGAATCGAGTATCGATACCTGCACCTAGCTCAGCTGAAGTTAGGATCGAGCCTGCTTAGCAAGATAAGGACCGCATAGGAGGACGACTTATTCCTGAAGAATATGTGCGAGCTGATTTCAACGGAAAGGGCGACTGACATTGTGGAAGACGGAGACGGGACGATGCGACTAAAGGGAAGGCTCTGCATTCCTGAAACTGCCGAACTCAGAAAAGAAATTCTGACGGAGGCACATTATGCGAAGTACTCGTTACATCCTGGAAGCACCAAGATGTACAAGGACTTGCACACAAACTTCTGGTGGCACGACATGAAGAAAGACGTCGCTACGTTCGTGTCGCAGTGTATGGCATGTCAGCAAGTGAAGGCGGAACACCAAAGGCCAGGCAGAGAGCTGCAAAATATTGCCATTCCCGAGTGGAAGTGGGATAACATCTCGATGGATTTTATTGTGGGATTTCCGAAGACGTCGCGGAAGAATTATGCGATTTGGGTCATTGTTGATATATTGACCAAGTAGGCTCACGTCGACGTAATTAAAGTAGAATGGAGCGTCGATCGGTTAGCGCAGATCTACATCGACGAGATTGTTCGACTACACGGGGTACCGACCTCAATAATTTTGGACAGAGACGGGCGATTCCTATCACATTTTCGGACGAGCCTCCAAGCGGCAATGGGGACCAAACTGAACTTTAGTTCTGCGTACCATCCCCAAACAGACGGGCAGACGGAGAGGGTAAATTAGATCTTAGAGGATATGTTACGTCTGTGTGCGATCGACCTAAAGACTAGTTGGGATACGCATTTGTCGCTTGCAGAGTTTGTGTATAACAACAGTTATCCGTCGAGCATTCAGATGGCTCCATATGAGGCACTCTACGGGAGGAAGTGTCGTTCGCCAATATGCTGGGATGAAGTCGGAGAGCGACAAGTGCTTGGACCGGAACTGGTGGAGCAGGCCGTCGAAAAGGTCCGCTTGATTCGAGATAGACTCCGTATCGCGCAAAGTCGATAAAAGAGCTACGCAGATCTTCGTCGACGACCGCTAGAGTTCTTGGTCGGGGACCATGTGTTTCTGAAAGTAACGCCCATGCGCGGTGTGATACGGTTCGGCTTTAAAGGCAAGTTGAGCCCGAGATTTGTAGGCCCCTTCGAGATCATCGAGCGAGTTGCAACGGTTGCTTATCGGATCGCACTCCCTCCTGCCTTGGCCGATGTGCACGATGTTTTCCACGTTTCACAACTTCGAAAATACATGCATGATCCAAGTCATGTGGTTAGCTTCGATCAGTTGGAGATACGTACTGACTTGTCTTACTCGGAGGAGCCTATTCAAATTTTGGACCGTAAGGAGAAGGTGCTACGAAATCGGTCGATGTCTTTGGTCCGCGTGCTTTGGCAGAATCATTCAGTCGAAGAGTCGACGTGGGAGATGAAGACGGAGATGAAAGAGAAGTACCCTGCGTTGTTTGTCTAAATTAAGGTCAGATCCTTGTTCTAAAGTTTTGGGATGAAACTTTTTCTTAGTGGTATATTATGTAGCGCCTCGCTTTCGATAGGCGACGGACTTCATAATATGCTTGCGTCGAGTCGGATCGGCCGAAAACCTAGATGGCCATCCGACTCGATCGCTAGGCTTGGTAAACGATAACACCTTGCGGCATCGATCAAATCGATTTGGACGGACGTTACGAGAATCGATCCAACTAATGGAAAGATTTTATGTTGGAATAAGTCCTAGATGCAGCGAGCTGCGTCTCGACGAGTGAGCTCTATATAAGAGTCCCTTCGGCGAGGCCGGACCGCTGTATGGTTTTCTTGGAGCTTTTGCCGCTGGGTTTTGATGAAGTGCTTTCGCGTCGTTTTCATAGATGCAATTACAAATTTTGATGCAAGGGAAAAAGAAGGAATTCTAACAAAGCGTTGGTGCCATTGCAGGAGCTCGCGTAACTAAGGATTAACGTTGCGTAGCGCTTCAAAGACCGGTATGAAGCAAAGTAATCGATGGGTGATTCGACCCTTCTTTTCTACTCTGTCCCGCAAACTTTTTCCTTGCCTTGAATTCATTCAAATTGAACATGCCAAGTTAATTGCATGCCAATCCACTAAGGTCAAAAACTCGGGAAAACGTATCGATTTAAGAGTAATCTACTCTGAAAAATACAAGTTTCTCACATAGTCGAAAAAGTTTAAGGTTCTCGTAAAAAGATAGACTATTTCACGTGCTGCAAAATAATACAAAATGTCGATTATGGGTTATGATGCCTCGGACAATTTGGTGCCCACGGGATGCTAAATCGGGAGTACGGCTTTGGGGAAAATGAATCATTGTATGAGTTGCAGGAAATGATAATATCGTTCGATACTGTCCACACTATACAAAACTGTTTGTATATATTAAACTGTTCACGCATAGGCATGGTCATGGACAGCTTGTGCACAAGTTCGTTTTCCTCGAAACGGTATCCGGGACATCGGAATCGATTCGTCCTAGGGTGAACAACTTATCGTGCTTCGGCACGAGGCATGCGGGACCTTCAGTAAGGCTTGCAATCTAGGCTGAAAGGGTAGCGTCGCATGCCAATTTCAATTAAGTCCCTAGTGGTGCGTAGCACCAATGACCACATATAAGATAGTTGTATGCTCACCTATTATCTTATGCAGGTGTAAATATTATATCTATTTTCATGCAGGGACGAGCACGACCATGGTAAGAAATATGATAAACTATTATTTTACTGTATGCTTTATTACTCAAAGATGGTTATCGAATGTGAACTGAATTCATTTAGTTCTAATAGAAAGACAACTCTAAAGCATGCCTACCCAAACAATCAGAGTCGGTTTAGACGAGTGGGTTCGTCTCTTCCACTTAGCAAGTGTGCTAATCCCATTCCCCCAATTTCCCCAGTTGCGGCGGGCGCTCCCAACTAAATGGAAGCTGAAGTACGGAGAGGCATTTTGAAGCTCTTCCTATGCTGAAGTTTTTGAAGCCAATTCAAGTCGACGGCTTATGTATAAAGGGGCGAATGTATGGGACGGCAAGCGTAGTTCAGGTAACTTGTCGAATGTATTTTCTTTCTGTTTTCAATCAATGTAGCCGCAACGGCATCCAATGTAATTACGACTTGCACTTCGTTGCAAGCTACGAATGAAAAGTATTTCTATCTTTCTATATTGTGTCTTAAATTCTGATGTGATTTGTGAAGTTTCAACTTGGCATAATAATATGAAAAGCAACGTAACGTTCTTGCCTTGTACGAGTACAATTCTAGACTCGTACGACA
This sequence comes from Iris pallida, assembly GCA_029216955.1. Lineage (NCBI taxonomy): Eukaryota > Viridiplantae > Streptophyta > Magnoliopsida > Asparagales > Iridaceae > Iris > Iris pallida. The sequence continues at coordinate 39,827 of JANAVB010024094.1, forward strand.
TCACGCCTTAGCGAGGACGATCGAATCGACAAAGTAACATCGGAGACGAACGGTTTGTCGACTCGGGGGCGTGACAGAAGTGTTCCAAAGTTCTTCGACGAACTTGCTGGTTCCTGGAAGATATTCATGTGGGACGAATATAGCTTTGAGCAACGGTGATCATTCACCCCAGCAGGCCATCTTCCATCTTTCGTCTATCATCTTCTTCGCTGCTGTGAATTACGAAATCTTCTAGATTCTCGTATATCATATGCTGCTGTAACGAGATCTTCTTAGATCTTCGTTATACTTGCGCAACCTTCCTAGAAGTGTTGCGTTGGAATATTGTTCTTATAAAATTTCTTCTCTATTTTTCATCGAAAAATTGTGCCCCGACAATAACAATCTCAAAGCTATATTACTACGATGGAAAACTTTAATGATTCACTCCACAATACTGACTTCTTTAAGTTAGAAAAGTTTGATGGAGAGCATTATCAAGTCTGAAAGAGGAAGGTTTATCTCACTCTTCAACTCAGAGACGTTGATCACGTACTTCTTGAAGAGGAACCTACTGTTCCAGATGTCGGGTCTGCTGTCGCAATTACTGCGACTACTAAACTACAGGCCAAGTAGAGAAGGAAGAAAAGCATTTGCAGGCTGCTTATCCTAAATACTATGGAGGATTCCCTCTCAGAATCCTACAGTAAGAGAACTACCAGAGACATATGGGAGTCTCTGGAAAAACTTACGAAGAAGACAAGAACAGAAGCAAGATATTTGTGGTTGAAAATATCACAAATGGCTTTGAGGACGAGAAGTCTATGCTGCCGCAGGTAAAGGAATTCCTGAAGCTACGACAGAAGTTGGAAGACGAGGCGATGCCCCTCCCCGACAAGTTTGTTGTTGGAGTGATTATCTCAAAGCTCCCCGCAGGGTGGAGTAAGTTCTATACAAATATGCATAGGAAGAAGCTTGAGATCAGCCTTGAAGATCTCTTGCAGAAATCTATGTTGAGTACCAGATGAGGGCTCAACTGAAGGTGGACGCACTGTCCAAGCAATGGCTAACGACAATCTGGTTCATACCAAGGAACCAAGGAGAAAGCATGCGGCTTCCCACAGCAAGAAGAAGGACCCTAACAATCTGAACGTGAAGGGGACTTCCTTCAAGCAAATAAGGCAAAGTCTCAGATGCCTTATTTCAAGTGTGGCAAGAAGGGCCACTTTAAGAATGAATGCAAAGCAAAGACCAAGCAATCAGAGCAAGGAGGCCTAGTAAGGTCTCTATGATCACTGATGTTGTTGCTATGATTGTGCAGGTTGATACGGTAGGGACTGACTGGTGGGTAGACACTGGAGCCACCTGCCATGTTTGCTCCAACAAGGAGTAGTTCACCACCTACACACCTTCTTCTGAAGTGGTTATGATGGCGAAACAGGCACAAGTTGAAGTGCTTGGGATTGCGACGGTGGTGTTGAAGCTGACTTTTGGCAAGTCTCTGACACTTTAAGTCGTGAAGCACGTACCTGCTATCGCCAAGAACCTAATCTCAGGAGGCCTACTCTGCAACGCAGACCTTAGAATGGATATCAATGTTGGCCAGATGGTGATGTCTATCAAGGGAATATATTTCGGAAAAGCTTTTTATACCGAAGGAATGTTCAAAATTCAGCTTGTAAATCAGTCCAATGTAATTAATGTGATTAATGCAATCACTCCTTCTTCTTATACTCTTGAGTTGTGGCATAATAGGCTAGGACATGTTCATTATAAACGAATAAACAAAATGTCTAGTCTAGGACTTATCTCCAAGTGTAGGGGTAAGGTAGAGAAATGTAAAGTTTGTGCTCAAACAAAGATCACAAGGAAACCCTTTTCTCGGGTTATCGAAGTACAGATCTTCTGGAGTTGGTACACTCCGATATCTGTGACTTTAAACAGTTCTCTAGAAAGGCCGGGATGAAGTATTTCATAATCTTCATCGATGACTTCTCTAAGTATGCGTTCGTACTTGTTGAAGGCTAAAGAAGAAGCATTCGAGAAGTTCAAGGAGTTCAGAGCCGAAGCTGAACGGCAGACTGGACAACAACTCAAAAGAATAAGAAGTGATCGAGGTGGAGAGTACATGTCTCATGTATTCGCATCGTTCTGCAAAGAACATAGAATTATCAATGAGACTACGGCTTCGTACTCTCCTCAATCAAATGGAGTAGTAGAGAGGAAGAACAGAACGTTAACAGAAATAATTAACTCAATGCTGTTGACTGCGGGTCTTCCTAAGTGCTACTGGGAAGAAGCTGCATTTATGGCCACTTTATTCTAAATAGAGTGCCTCATGCAAATTCAGACGCCACTGCTCATGAACTATGGTTCAAGGTCAGACCTAACTTGAATGTCATTCAAGTGTGGGGGTGTCTGGCATATGTCAAGCTTCCAGATCTAAAGATTCAGAAGCTTGGGGCAAGGACTACTAAGACGGTCTTCTTGGGGTATGCCGAGAAGAGTGATGCTCGAAGATTTCTTGATATTGAGTCAAATCATATCATTGAATCTCGCGACACAGAATATTTTGAAGACAAATTTACAAGGCACAAGAATATTGTTCTTACGAATGTACAGAAGAACAATGAGGGTGCGCAGAAAACTGAAGTCTTCAATGAAGATGTGGTCCAAGAATATATTGTTGTTGAAACAACGATTGAACCAAAACAAGCTGAGCCGTCAACTAAGCGTATGAGGAGGCCGAAGGAATTCGAAAGTGACTTTATCACCTATCATGTGGAAGCAGATCCGCTTACCTATGATGAGGCGATAAAGACCAAAGACACAGTTTTCTGGAAAGAGGTGATTGACAATGAAATTGATTCCATCACCTCAATAACATTGGGTGTTGGTTGATCTTCCTGAAGGAACGAAACCCATCTGATGCAAATGGATCTTCAAGAAGAAGATGAAAGCAGACGAAACTATTGACAAGTTCAAGGCTAGGTTGGTAGCCAAAGAGTTTTTTCAGAAACAGGGGATTAACTACTTTGACAGTATGCTCCAGTAGCCCGGATGACCACCATCAGAATGTTGATTGCTCTCGCAGCAATACATAAGATGGTGATACATCAGATGGATATGAAAACGACTTTCCTAAATGGCGAGCTAACCGAAGAGATATCATGCAATAGCCAGAGGGATTTGTCGTCAAGGGTCTTTTGAAGACAAAGTCTGTAAGTTGGTAAAATCTTTGTAAGATCTTAAAAAGGCTCCCAAGATGTGGTATAAGAAATTTGATAAAGTTATAAGGTCAAATGGATACATGGTCAGCGAGACGGACAAGTGTGTTTACACGAAGTTCGCTGATGGAAGAGGTGTGATCGTTTGTATGTACGTGGATGACATGCTTATCCTAGGTACGGATAAGGGTTATGTCACTGAGACAAAGAAATTCATCTCCAGCAAGTTCAGTATGAAGGACTTAGAGAAAGCTGATGTG